>OOFB01009182.1:32591-52160 GCA_900323305.1 Trachyrincus murrayi | reverse complement strand
AAACATTTTGTTCGTGTGTGTGTTAATCACTGCGACCTTTGACCTCCCAAAGCTGTTCTACAAAACACAGGAATACGTGTGTGTGTGTGTGTGTACCCTGGCTGGTGAGGGCGTTGTACCTGTGTGTATGTGTGTGTGTGTGTGTGTGTGTGTGTGTGCGTCCTTGCGTGTGTGTGTGTGTGTGTGCGTCCTTGCGTGTGTGTGTGTGTGTGTGTGTGTGTGTGTGTGCGCTGGACTCTTTTTTTGCAGCCTACTGGGACACCCGCAAGGGCAGCCAACCGGTGGAAATGTCCAAAATAGAGCACAGCCACAGAGACCCTGTCTACAAAATCATCTGGCTGCTGTCAAAGACTGGAACCGATACGTTCTCCGCATCGACCGACGGGCAGGTTAGCTAAGCCCACGCCACCACCGCCGCTACAAAAGGTCTCGCTGTAACCTTATCCCTTCCTCAAGCGGAGGGAGAGGGACACAATAGGGGGCCCGGTGTGACAGAAAAAAGGGCCCTTAAGTCCTTTATTTGGGCAGCGAAGTCCGATACGTTAGAAAAGCTCAGGCTGCACTTTCACCGACCTCTGCCGGCCACTGGACCGCCTCACTGCTGAGGGGAAAGTCAAGAGTTTACAGTGGAAAGATGCACAGCTAGAAAGTAGCCCAAATATGAGGGTTATTTGATGCAGAATCATATTATCATCATATTAAAACGTCATACATACATTACAGTAATAATACAATAATTACAGGGTTTTTTTTTCATTCTCCATGGCATCTTGCCAGATCTCACGACACAGAAGTTGCAACAAAATAGCCATCACAAGTAGATGTCACAACAATAGATCGCACAGTATAGCATGCATTTTGACCATTTTGACCTTTCTGCAGTGAGTGAATGAATCATTGCACCTAGCAGGCTGAACGTCTGCTGTAAAAGTAGGTGTTCAGGTAGCTGAACGCCTGGGTGTCCTGTCTCTATTGTGTCCTCAAGGTGCTCTGGTGGGACATCCGTAAGATGAGTGAGCCCACAGAGAGGCTGGTGCTGGACCCCAGCAAGGAGGGCAACCTAGATAATGCCCTGGGAGCCATCTCTCTCGAGTTTGAGTCGACCATGGTGAGCCCCTTCTGACTGCAATCCAAGGATGAACAGGCTGAGAAGCAATATTGTGGAAATGTAAACATTTTGCCAAATGTCCAAGTTTTCCAAATTTTCCAAGTTTGACAAATGTTCAATGTTTGCCACACTTTCCAATTTTGCCAAATTGTATTAATCCCATCTGGGATTAATAAAGTACAATTTAATTGTTAAAAATATATTTTTTTCACTTTTTTCTTTAGCCTACTAAGTTCATGGTAGGAACAGAACAGGGGCTGGTGGTCTCCTGCAACCGCAAGGCCAAGACCCCGGCGGAGAAGATCGTCAGCACGTATGGCGGTCACCACGGGCCCATCTACGCCCTGCAGAGAAACCCCTTCTTCCCCAAGAACTTCCTCACCGTGGGGGATTGGACGGCACGCATCTGGTCCGAGGACATCAAGGAGTCGTCCATCATGTCCACAAAGTAAGCGGCCATTTTAAAAGAGATGTGTCATTGTTCGTATGGCGATGACACGCCGAAGCGTTGAATAATAATTGAACAATCATAGATTTTGTTTGTGCAAATATTCAGATAAATATTCTCTTCGGATGGATAAATTAAATTAAGCTTGACATTGTCTTGTCAACCATTGTCAGCTGACTACAATTTTCTCTTTTCCTGAAGATATTTACTAAAGGTTTATCTTTATCTATGTTTCGTCTAATATAATGGCCTCCATCAATGATAGCTCTCAAATTATTTTCATGCTATGCCAGCCTCTGGGCTTGTATGTTACTGACCAAATTAACTTTTCAGATACCAGATGTCCTATCTGACCGACGCCTGCTGGAGCCCCGTCAGACCCTCCGTGTTCGCCACCATCAAGATGGACGGCACGCTGGACGTGTGGGACGTCCTCTTCAAGCAGAACGACCCCACGCTCAGCCTCAAAGTGAGCAAAGTCACCTTCTCATCTCCACTATTACCATTACACTGTGATGGGTGTAAAAGGTCCCGAAGGACACCACGTGTCACATGGTACCCCAGTGAAAGTCTACCAAAAGGAATAGAAAGAATGAATTAGGCTCCAAAACCAAAACGAAACCCGCAACAGTATATAAACCTGCGTTCTTAAGAGACAACTAAAGGTGTTGTGATGTCCCCGATGTGGTTTGGCAGGTGTGCGATGAGGCCCTCTACAGCCTCCGCATGCAGGAGAACGGGCGCTTCCTGTCGTGCGGCTCCCAGCTGGGCAGCACCACGCTGCTGGAGATCTCCCGCGGCCTGTGCACCCTGCAGAGGAACGAGAAGAGCCTGGTCGCTGCCGTAAGAGTCCTCTCTGACCGCCCACCTCTGTCGTTGGCTGTGTTGCGTGTCCACCATCCATAGAACCTTTTCACGGCAGGATAAACACAGGTGTCACTCATAACGCCACATATGGGTCTGCTCTTTTTTTACGGGTTAGGGTTAGGGTTACGGGTGGTATAGATTAAACCAGTGAAGATACGTCTACTAGCCTGGTACATAGAAATAGCAGAGCCATAATTAGTGCTATGAGTGACACCTGCGTTTGTCTATTAGACTTACATAGTCTTATCTTATATTCATTTCGTGGATGCTTTTGTCTTAAGAGCCTTACAGTGAATTGAGATAAAGATCATTTGTGGATAAACAAAAGACTCAGGCTACCAGGGAACAAAACAAATGGTTGTCTATATTTTTTGCTGTTTATAGGACAAAAGCTATTTTGTTGCGTTTTTTTAGGACAAATCTATTTTTCCGAAGCTGGACTCTTATCAAACTAGCTCACAAAGATTTGATAAGCAAAAGCCTCAGCGTAACCTACAGGTTGCATCGTGTAAGAAAATGCGGAATAGCGCGCGTAACTCCACCTTCCGCTCGTCGTCTTCTTTCAGATGTTTGAGCGGGAAACCAAGCGGGAGAAGATCCTGGAGGCGCGCCAGCGGGAGATACGTCTGAAGGAGCGCAGCCGCTCTGAGCAGAGCAAGGAGGAGGACGCGGCCGCCGCCAACGCCAGGGAGGGAGACGGCGAGGAGACGGCGGAGGAGCTGATTGCCCGTGCCGAGGCGGAGTTCTTCGAGGCGATCGACGCGGAGCTCAAGAGGAGGGAGAAGGAGGAAGAAAAGTACAGGGTGAGGCTCTCTGATGGTTTGGGGATTAAATGAGACACGTATGACGGTCAATGACGTTTCAA
Source organism: Trachyrincus murrayi (assembly GCA_900323305.1). Taxonomy (NCBI): domain Eukaryota; kingdom Metazoa; phylum Chordata; class Actinopteri; order Gadiformes; family Macrouridae; genus Trachyrincus; species Trachyrincus murrayi. The sequence continues at coordinate 48,872 of OOFB01009182.1, read as the reverse complement.
TAATGTAGCGTATACCAACCATAAACGTCTACCTCAACCTTCTGTTTACGTTTACTTTCTGTAGCTACATTTATATTGCTCATAGTATAGATATATATTATTTTTCTTTTTTTTTATCATATAAAAAACTGATCTTTATAATTCATATTACTGTCCTGTACTTTTCAGCTGTGACACCCTCATTTCCTGTACTGGGATTAATAAAGTACATCTTATCTTATCTGCATTGTGATGGATGTAGCTCCCCACCTCCGTGCACAAGTCATGGAAAAAGCCATACTCGTGCCGATGGTGTTCTGGCAAGGTGTTCCAGAGATGATAAATGCAGAAATAAGCATATCAGCGTCATACAGCACTGTTTGTCACCCACCGCCGCGTCTCTCCATCCTTTGTGATGAAAATGAATCAATCGATAAAAATGAAGGCCTGTAGTTTAATGGATTAATCGTGCCGGCAGACGCCATCACTGTTAGCTAGTTTAGCGTCACCGGGCACGACAGCGGTGATGATGTCACCAGTGATGACGTCGCCGGCATTGGCGGCACCCAGCTGTTATCAGACTCCTGTGGAGCCAGACCTGTGGGCTTCTTTTGTACACAACGCGTCGGTCTTTGACACTGTGCCTGCCCCCTGGAGATAAAGGCTGTTTCTCTCTGAGTCAAATACTTTGAGGCATCTCATAGGAAAAGGAAGCTTGGTTCTTCTCATGTACAATTAAGATTTATGGATGGGGGGGGAGGGGGGGGGGGGAAGGTCACAGCTATTTCAATCTTATGTATGTTTCTCTTCTTTTCATTTCAGGAGAAGGGCGTCTGTGAAGAGAAACTATTCATGGATGAATCCTAATGGATGGGGCCTACCTAAGAAGAATCTTCTTCCTTTACGACATTACATTTAATGAATGTTAATTCACCTTTGTTTATGTACAGTATTAATAGTGTGTGTATTGCATGTTAAAAACCTGAAAACCTTAATAAAATATTCAATTAAAAGTGTACTTGTGGTTTTAACTTTTTGGCATATTTTTTGCAAGCATATGATAGCGTTATATTGGTCCCATAAAAGAATTGGTGGATGTGTCTATGTTACAGTTTACAATAACGGCATGGAAATGCGATAAAAAAAATTGATTCATGGTAGTAGTAGTAGTAGTAGTATTAATAGTATTATTTTTATTAGTATTATTTATTTACACATCAATATAATCAAATTCATGCCGTGTGCGTAGAATATCTCGACGGTGTTTCCACCAGATGTCGCTATTGCGTCAAGAGTAGAGGGCTGGGCTGCTCTGCTGAGTTCTTCACTGGAAAGCCGCCGCTGTGTACACCGCAGATCTCCAGGGACAACACGCACACGATTCACGCCAGTTGATTGGCTGCGAAACAGAGCACGGACTAGTCAGGATAATGCGTAAAGCAGGTGAACTGTTGGGACTGTCGTGCCCGCTCTGCCTCTAGATTTGTGGTTCGATGCGGTCCAATCGAGCTATTTTAAAACAGTTTAGGATAGGAGAGACGGTTATTAACTGTCGGACGATAGAGCACGAGTCGCCTACAACGCGCTTTTTTTATTTCTTTTTTTTTTTACTGTACGCGCTACTGGAAGGTAGTGTTCAAGACTTTAACAGCACTGATTATTATTATTATTATTATTAATATGCCCGTGTTATGTCGACAGAGCACAGCCGGCACAGGCTCACAAGTTCACGTCTTAGAAACCTCGGCGAAGTGAGCAACAGGTGTATTGTTCTGAAGCGGGCCGTGCAGGTGTCGTCGGTCAGCGGGATGCTGTGCTGTGAGTGTCCCGTCGTCCACCGTTGACCGTCCTCCTGCATCTGAACTCGGGTCGAGGGACGCTGTCGCGTGACTCCAAGATGAAGGACACAGGGGACTCGAAGGACCACCAGTTAACCGTGAGTCGAAGCAATACTTTTGATTGGGTTTTACTTGCTTACTTTATTTGTTGTTTCATAGTTTCAAGTCATATTCCTGTCCAACTTAAAGCAGCGGTTGCTTTTTATTTTTCCTATGTCTTATTCTTTTATTCTCTTTATTCTCAATTCATGTCGTTTCCTCAGTTAGTTTCGTTGGTTGTCATTGTATAGGCCAACATATAGATTGTCAATAGCCATGCTGGTACCTACACAGTGTGTACATACCTGAATAATTCAAGGTGTTCCCAGGCCAGTTGCCTCCACTATGCTGTAGTGCACCAGATATACAATGTACTTTTAGGCTATCATTCATTATTCTCTCACACTTCAGCTGAGCTGAACGTGTGTTAAACTGGCTGTTGTTGTTGGACTATTGTTGGAACAGACCGCACCTACTTGTGCGGTTCACATATCAAAGGCCGTTAAGTGCATGAATTGTGACGCCATTTGGATGATGTGACTGACCTGTTTTTTTCTGCTTGATGTTACATTTTAACCACCACACCTTGTAATTGTGTTGGCATTGTACAACTTTTCAATATTTCCATATTCTAGCTAATATCCCTGAAGGACTAGACTATTCTTGAAGGAATATTCAGCTGAACTATTGATTTAGTTCATCATTATCCCAGGGGATGAAGCTGATGTTGTGTTAAGCTTATCGTGGTTGCTTCTCATTCTCTGCTACACTTTATAGTTTTCATTTCCTATCTATTCTATCAGCAATTATCAACAAATAAACAGCTACGTCTTCATGTTGAGGCAGCAATGCTGCTGATTGTAGGGAAATGTCAGCCGTGTAATTTCCTGCTTGTCCCTGGGCAGGCGAAGACGGTGTTCAGGTTAAAACAGAGCAAATATGAGCAAAAAAAACCCCTGAAAGACTGAACCTTTTTCCCTCATGCACGTATTTCACACAAACACGGCCCCTGACATTGCATCTCCCAGATATCATGAAAAAGATGTCAAGTTAATTATCCGTCAAGTACTAGAAAGGAATCATTTACTGCTGTGATGGAGATGGAAGTGCTTTTTTATTACATAATAATTCATTCAATGTAATCCATCTAATATTCCAGTTAATTCCAAACTATAAAATTTGTATGTGTCTGAAATTTCCGGTCGGTTCTGATACCAGCGAAACAACAAACAGAATACAAATGAGAGAAAAGAGCTGCCATGTGTGTTGACATGTTCGGTTGGCCGAGTTCTGATGCTATTCTCTGGGGCCCCCAGGTTGCCTTGAGGATTCGGCCCCTGAGCGAAGCTGAGCAGGAGGATGTTGCCACTGTTGTGGCCCACCGATTGGATGAACAGGTCAGCTCCTTTCTGTGACTCCCCTCCGCATGTGTGCGTGTGTGTGTTTCCGCACCTCTGTGTATGTGTTAAAAGTTGCATGCATACATTTATGCGCTAAAAAGTGTTTGCATGCATAGTGTTGTACTATGTTGAGAGAGAGAGAGAGAGAGAGAGTGATCATACACATTTGTACGGGAGGTTGTTTTGGTTCTACCACCATGCTTATATCTTGTGACAGGGTTTAGCCCACCATCTATAATGTATATGTGCAGGGGCCCCTGTGCAGTTAGTACAGCCTGGCGGTTCTAGAAAGCAGTGGAGCTGTGGGGTGTTTGCCACTCTCTCAAAACGAGGGGGAAGGCGGGGTGAAAAGACAGAAAGGCAGATTGACAGTTCAGACGGACCCATTTTATTCAATGACGTGTGTCTGGACTTAGAGGTGGATGAGTCACAGACACTGTGGCTGAGAGGAGGAGGAGGAGCAACACTTTTCTCATCCAGTGGCTCCTTTGCAAAGATGGCTAAAGAACCAAATAAGTCATTCGACATTGATGTTTGACATTGATGTTGACATCGTGTTGGACAACATGAAAGGCCTTTCATCCTACGAGATCCCTACGTGTTGAAATATTTGTTATGAGAATTCTAGTTCCACCAAAATGAATTTGCCTATATAAATCATCTAGCAATTCTCTTGATTTCATACATCGACGCTAAGCTATACGGCTAGCTGTTTACCATAGCCCCATGTGTTGTAGTAGCCACGTGACTAATGTATTTTGCATGTATGAGCTCCCAAAAGAAAAGGTTTGTCTAAAGCCAATTTAGCCAATATGTCCCTCGTGGAGCCCAATTAACAACCACTGGTGAGTGTGGGACGATGATGGTGCAAATAATAATTACATTTGGGTCTGGGAAGTTGCTAATATGCATTCCTGCTCCTAGTGTGTGTGTGTGTGTGTGTGTGTGTGTGTAGTCATCATGGGTACTACAGTATAAATATATAAATAGTAGTAGTACAAATTGTTTCCATAGCAAAATCTGCAATAAAGTTACACTGTTTAGCAGCCCTATACCAGATATACATGGACACAGTCACGTGGTTTGTGCTGAATGTGTCTTTTTTAAAGCCAAGATGTTCCCTAAAAAGGCAGATAATCCATAGAATTAATTGGAATTGATGGATTAAGATCCGATGTACTGTCTGTTACTGATGTCCCAGAAGCAATTGCGTCACGGGCGCTCTAATTACCACAACAGGAAGAGCATCGCTCATACCAGCCATGCAGGTTGAAAATTCACTTTTAAAACGGTGTCTTTTTACCTGCCAGAGTGGAAGAATCTACTGGCCAAGCAATTGTTTTAATATGTAACACATTTGGACCCTGCAGCCATGACATCATTGGTAACCAAATCGTTTTTTATTGTACTTACTGTATCTGAGTTGTGTTCAGTTGAAAATCCAGTGTGTGTTCATGTATTTAAAATGATTAGGTAATTCAATTATTAGTCGATTCATTTATTACTCAAACGACTTCAGAATTGATTAAGTCGTGATCTAAGTCATTTATCTACACAGCAAAAACACCAAACAATTAGATGAGACATTGATTGATTAATTAATGAAAATAATTGAATGAAAATTAATTAAAATAATTGTCAGTAGCTGTTCAATTATGAATATAGAAAGCCACCTTAGAGGTGGACACATGGATTGTCATCTAAAGCTACTAAATTAACCATATTTATATATATATTATATATATATATAAAATATAAAATAAAGAGCAATGAAATAGTAAAGTCAGAGAACTAAAATATACATGTTTACAACATGGTCATACATGTTATATGACGTGATGTATATTGACCATGTATAAAAACCTTGCTGCCTATATGCCGGCACAAACAAACAGTAAGGTAAAAATACACAGCTACGCTAACGCAGCACATCCTGCTGCTGCCATCTGTAGGCTACTACTAATCTTACCAATCACTCCTGAGCAAATACACAGGACTGCTTACTGATCTAAAAAAGCCCCCCCGCCCGCCTCTCGTCCACCACCTTTGTTTGTGCAACAGACTGCAGTTACCATCTGCCAGCAAAAAACAGGCCGCAGGTAAGCACTAGGCAGATTAGCATGGCGCCGCTGGTGATATTGCTCCCTTGCTTAGCTGTAGCTGGCAGGACGACTCGGGGATTGGGGGTTTGGTTCCACTGCTGACAAGAGTTAAGCCTGAGTCTGTCCAAGCCGTCCAAGATACAGATGAGCTGGTGGTTTTAGTTGAGATTAAGCATGGGGCAGGCCACCTGCTCTTCTGTCTGTCTTCTTGTAAGTCTCCTAGATTGACCCCCTAGGGTTACACGCACACTCTGTTGCGTCCTGGTACACATGGTTTGTCTGGCACCCGTAATAGGCTTTCACCGCCTCTAATTTTGTTTTACGGTCCTGGAGTTCATTTGGGAGGGGAGATGGACAGGATGCAAGGTCGGCGGGTACATTTACACGGTCTGAAACGTTCAGTATTGTATTTAAGTTGACGAACAGAGCACTTATTTTGTCTTGTTGTTGTGGGAATGATGTGTGCCCAAATTGCCGTACTAGCTCTGTAATAATCTGGTAATTAACACACCAGACCAGCCCGACCAGTGTAGCCTGGCGCTCGCTATCGGCGGGTGAGCTTGAGGTCAACTTACCTTGTCGTTGCTGGACAAAACAACACTCTGGGAGACCTGTGTGCTTTCGGTGTATTATTTTACTTCGTCATGTGTGTCACTATGAAACCACAGCAGCAGTATCCAGCAGTAGTATAAACCGTGTTTGTCGTAGTATAAACCGTGTTTGTAGTAGTATAAATCATGTTTGTAGTATTGCACACTTTTATTTTTCGAAGTTGTATAAAATGTGATACAATTGCCGTTTGTGTGTGTTTCTCAGTTTGAAATAAGAACACACTCTATGAAACAGGGGTAAAATATAATTAAACAAAGCATCCTATTTGATAATCACATCTAATATGATATTAATATGATTCATTTTTGTACATATTCATATACATGTATTTACAAATACACAATTTACCCAGACACTAGAATGACAGAGAACAACAAAGAAAGGTTACGTTGTCAACAAATGATGCTCAATTAAATAACATCATTAATGAATACAAAGCTATGATTTAAACCCTGTCTGGTACAATACATCCCATGCTGGCAGTGAGTTCACAGAGCCAGACAAGCGCTCCCGCCAGGCTATGTTTAGACCGGGGGGGGGGGGGCGGGTAACGAGATGGTCGTTCAGCCTCGTTATTGGAGACACCCGATAGGACGTCGCTACTGATTTCACTTAGCTTCCTCACTCATAGAAGGTGTTTAGGTTGACCTCTTCGAGTCTTGTAGTAGTTTAATTTGGGAACGGATCCTTTTGTGTGCTATTAATAGTGGGGCATTGTAACTGGCATTCTGAGTTCAGAGGTTAGGTTTCCATAATACAGATTTCTCAACCATTCATCAACAACCGTTCATCAACAAAAAATATACATAAAATGATATATATTAAAAAAATATATATGTATAAATATATAAATATAAAAAAAATAATTACTTTAAATTAACTTAGATTAAATTAACAAATTTAAGTATTGCATTTATATATCATGTGGCAATTTTTTGTTATGTTTTGTGCTCAGTTTAGCCAGCCTCAACGTGTGTGTGTGTGTGTGCGCACATGCATGTGTGTGTAGGTGTGTAGAACGTGTGCGTCTTAGTGCTGGGCCTCGTTAAGCATGTCGTGGACATGGGCCGGCCTATCAGCCGTGCACAGTGGGGAATACTTTATGGCGAGGCCTTGTATCCATGGAGATACCTAGACAGGGTCAGGAACCATTATTCGCTTTATTTTTCTCTCCCCTCCTCTTCCCCTGCCTCTGCTGGCGAGGATAAGCCCACAAAGACAGGTTCAGACGGACGGCTTTTGTTTGTATGTTTGTTTGTTGTTGTTTTACGATGGCCACACTGCGGCCCCATTGGTTAATGGGAACGCCATGAATATGCTTTTTATTTTTTATTTTAAACAAACATTTGTAGGACGATTTTCAGTGTGGCTACCGTTGGTTTGTAAGCGCATATATATTTCTTCACACAAAGTAATAATTGTGCTTTTTTTAGATCTAATATTCTCTCTGAATTTCTCTCTGAACTTCTCTTTGTGCGCATATTATGTCAGTTCTTCAAAAAAAAAGATGTGCTGTGAGAGAGAGGTCAGGTGGGAACATTTCCCACAGTGTGAGAAAAACAAGAGTGAGAGAAACAATTTATCTTTGCTTCAATTCCTGTGTGGAGATCTAGGCCGGTAAAACATTGAGCTGCATTCATCCTGTTCCAAGAAAAGAGTCGTCTACCTAATAACGAGAACCCTGTAAATTAGCAAACGCCGCCTCATTCTAGGGAACTACAAAGACCATCACCAACGAACACCTCACCTCACCTGAGGCACAACAAAGGCAATGCTGAGTCTGTGACAAATCAGAGAGAGGATTAGAGGCAGAAAGAGCAGGTGTGAAGTAGGCGGTAATTTGTTATTGCCATGTGCATGCTCAGTGCCCAAAACGACCATATTTCTGTTCTATTAATTTCACGTCACACATCGCTACCCCCCTACCACCCACCCCCAGTATTAAATCAGTGATCACTGTAGCCTCGCCATCGGGCCAGTTAAGAATCTCTCGGGAGAAGGGCTTGCTCTATGCTGAATGGCCAAAAAAAAAGTGATTTTACAAGGCAAAGTGTTTGAATAGGTTTGCGGCTGGACAAGCAAAAGGGTGGAACTACAAACAGGCCCCTGTCCCCCTTTTTTTTACCAGCTTAGATTTAACCTCTACACACACATAGTGGTCGGGGCCAGATACGAGACTGGAGCCTGGACTGGCAACAAAGGCAGAGTGAAAAGAACCAGAAGGAAAACATACAACCCACTACAGCAGCAACCGCTGGGCAGCACCGTAACTGTAAGTGGCTTGGCGGCAGAAGAGGATATTTTCTGCCAGGCTTTCGGTTAATATGTGGACACTATACTTCACTCTGTCCTCCTCTCTCTCCTGACCCCGCTGTTCTGCACTCTGTCTCTCTTCCATTCTCTGTATCCATCTACCTCCACACACACACACACACACACACACACACACCTGCAATCTCTGTGCGTTGTATTTGTGTATAAGCGGCCAGCAGCGCATGTGCGTCTGTTTGTGTTTACGCGTTCAGCATGCGCGGGGACTTGGTGTGTTGAGTGTGTGTGTTTACGTGTAAGCGGCCGTGAGAGCGTGTCAATCCGTTTGTGTTTACATGCGCTCTTTGCCACAACGCCCCATGCTGATCCCTCTCCGCCCTTCCCCTCCCTACTCTCCTACCCCGTATCGGAGGAGGAGAGGACGGCTGTCGCGTTGAAGGAGGGTAGCCGTGAGCGTGGGAGCTCCTCCTCAACAGGCCCCAGCCTCTTCCCCCTAAACCCCCATCACTCTGAGGAGGCCCCCTCCACAACCAGGCCACTCAATGAGTCAATTAAAGCGCTTGATGAAAAGGGCTGAAGTATTGTTCAACCCCGTGTGGCTGGCTGTTATGTAAGGTAGAGAGAGAGAGAGAGGGTCCACGCCAGGGTCGTCGCCACACTGGCTACCGCATGCCCCTCTCCGAGTCATCGCTTTTACGGTTACGATGTGTGTGTTCGGATTGGGTTGTAATAACTGTTTGCTGTTGTTCTGTCAGCTCTCTCTCTCTCTCTCTCTCTCTCTCTCTCTTTCTCTCTCTCTGATTATTGCTATCTCTCTCTCTTAATCTCTCCCTCTCTCTCGTACTCTCTTTCTCTCTCTGATTCTCTCTCACTCCCTCTCGTTGTGATTCTCTCTCTTTCTGTGTCTCTTACTCTCTCTTTCTCCCTCCTCTATCTCTGATTCTCTGACTCTCCCGCTCTTTCTCTACGACTCTCTCAGCAGATCTTGCCGGTCGTTGGTTTGTAATACAATCAGGAGCAGAAGGTTCTTGCTTGGCGCATCCTCTTCCTGCCTGTGTAAGAGGTGTCTCTTACACACCAGTAGGCAGGAGGAAGAGTGGACCAACTCAACACCCTCTGTCTGGCTGAACTCTGACCTCTGCTGCCTCTGATCTCAAGAACTAGGCTAAGGGATCTAAATATTTGAGGCGGGGGTGACTTGACTGATTGCGTTGCAATTGTATGAAAACATGTATGCACAGTGCATGCGTACTTTAGTGCATAGTATGTACTTGCGGGCATGCGTCTAGTATGGAGATGGGTTTGCTTGTGGTTCAAAAAGCCATCCTAGAGATCCAGAGGGTGGTATGTTCATTTAAAGGGTAAGTAATTCCCCGTTTTAGCAGGAGAACTTCCGCCTATGAGTTTAAAATTTTTTTACAAACACACTGACACATTGGGTTCCATAGGAGCAAGTGTGAGGGGCATTGTCAGACGTTGATAAAACCCACATCAGCCAACAGAAAACTACCACTCTAGGAAAAGCATTTTCAGCCGGAAGTAGCAGACTTCTTGTATTTTACGTTTGACAACTTAATACATTTCCAACAGAAAAAACCCTTTAAACCTCCCGACAACAGAAATGTTCATTATTTGCAGTTCTGAAGTGTACTGTACTCACTCAGGGCCAAACAGTACTTGCTCGCACAATATGAATTATCTAAATAAAAGGAAAGTAAAAAAGGGCTTCATGAAATGTTTGCAGGGAGGTTATGCGAGGTTGGACATGAGGAAATAGGTAGTGAGGCAGTTCAATGTCCACCGAGAGAACGAGAGAAAGGCAGAGCATGCAATTACACGCCAATTTCACAATGCGGGTTCAAAGCTGTAATACTAATAATTTATGTGTTATTGCACAGTCCCAATTAGACGTTTGTTGCAGTAGACTTCCATTGCTGTCCAAAGACACAGGAGAAGTCACTGAGGCGTCTTGTTGCTTCGGTCCCAACTAACCGTAATGATACGGTCCATGTCATTCATTTGACGGCACCACAGCAGATTTGTGCCTAAGCAACTCAAGGTTTATTTGTGATTTATTTTAGATGACAGAAGCGGCATAAGTCTGAGGACACCAAAGGGGGTCTTACGTGGCAATAACACTTGGAGAGGCACTGCTACATTGTGCTCATGGTTTGTTTTTCGGAGGTTGCTGAAGGCAGTGAGAAAAACAGATTAAACATTGGCAGCTTGTCCTCCAAGGTAGCTCCCATGTGACTGGCATGCCAATCCCTCTGGCTTCAATCTTGCTAGTCTGTGTTAGCCTGCACAATGAGGCTATATAATATATATATATATATATATATATATATTAAAAAGTATAAAAAAAAACGATTTGAGATGTAGCTATCATTGCGTTGTGTATTAGGGAGGGCACACATATGCGTTAACAGTGAATTGTAACAGGGTCTGCAGTATATGTACTTTAGAAGCAATGATCACGTGATCATAATGTACCGGAGAGTAACAATGATGCCCGGAAAACATGAACCACAGGAAAAACACTCTAGAGCTACTCTCCTCGAGAGGTCAAGGCACTTCCTCATGCGAGGACATGAAGTCAACATGCACTTTTGTCTCCATTAGCTATTAGGGGGTTTATTCTTCAAAGCCATTTTGTCAGTTTTCATAAGACATTGGACTCCTCTGAAAAAAATGAATATTATTTTCTTTGTTCATCTCATAAAAGTAATTTTCTGCATGCGTGATTGAGGCAAAATGGTAATGGCCCATTGAAATGGTGTATTGTCAAAATGTATCCTGCCATTACGATGGTTATGAGTGGGTAGAGATTTTGTGATGACTTGACAGCGCTTAATTGGTCCCTGGGTCATTGGCTCGATGTGAGGGTTAAAAATTCAAATCCACGTTTTCTCCCTTTCTTTTGTTATACCTGGAGGACAAGAGCCCTACATTATAATTGTAATCTTTTATGACAGATATGTCCTGTTCTTTTTGGGTGATTCAGGCTTCTGTGAGTCATTGGTCATAAAATAAGGAAGGGTTGAGAATTTGTCATAAAAGATTTTGACACATCCCACTGATCTGTTGAACTTGAAAGATGAACTTACGAACGATTCGGTGTTCTTTTCAGAATTTCTTGCAATGAAACCAGTAATAAAACCAGTTTAGTAGAGTTGAAGTTTGAGAATGAAACCAGTAATAAAACCAGTTTGGTGGAGTTGAAGTTTGAGAATGAAACCAGTAATAAAACCAGTTTGGTAGAGTTGAAGTTTGAGAATGACATTTTATCAAGTTACTCTCCGACTGATCTGTCGAACTTGAGAAATGAATGTACGAGCGATTCGGCATTCTCTTCAGACTTACGTACGATAAAACCAGCTGTCGATTTCAGCTTTAGTTTTGTTTCCCATCAGCAAACAAAACCAGGTTCTTTGTCTCTTTGTGTGTTGCATATGGGCCTACCGGCATATCGTGTGTGTTTGCGTGTGGGCCCGGTAGCTTACATGCTAGTGCAGATACATTTGTGTTTAGCTTCATCCCCCTTCCCCGCCCCCCCTCTGTTGTACTGTTGTACTGCTGTACTCTGGGTAATTGGCGACTGTCCCGGAGTGCTTTTCAACATTGACCCGAGAGGCTGACCGCAGGGCCGCCTCTGACCTCTCGTAGTAAATCGGCCATCTGCTGTAGAAATAACTCTCGGTTCGACTTCCTTAAGCCCGCCCGGAGAATCGCGCCTCGAATTGTGTACCAATTCTGTGATCTCATGTTAAGCTGAAGAAGGAGGTATAATTTTTTTCCTTCCTTCTTTTAATATTTGATGTTCCCAGTGAAGTTTGCCATTTTTCCATGATTGGTGGGATAGTAAAGTGCTATTTTATTCTGGTATATGTTATGTGGTCAATGTTGGGGTTTATGGTAAAACTTTGAGATAGATGTGAGTTTTTGTTTTATGATAATGGCCGTACTATATACAAGGTATGAATATTATTCTATATTATATAAAAAATATATAATATATAGTTAAATGTATCTGCATGGATGACAAGTTACTGACAAGTGACTCCTCTTCAGTGGTGACTGGAGGAAAGCAAGAAAGAATGACAATGACTCCTTGATCGCTCTGGTCATTTAATCCTTGCATGTACCTGTGTGTGTGTGTGTGCGTGCATGTGTATGCTTTCATGTGCGTGCACCTGTCTGTACATCGTCCCGTGCGCTGGCGTCTGACCCTAGGCAACCCTTTTGTCTGGCTGCATTGATTTTGCCTTCTGATAAGATTCATGGCAGCCGCCAGACGTCTGATGTAAGCCCAGTGGAAGAACAGCGGAGGTTTTGCAGAGATGCAACCTAGAAGCCTGTATCAGGTACACTCCTGGGCCGACTGTGCGACTCCACAGCATGCAGAGCCCCTGAAACAGGATAGGGCATTGTTGGGGTACACGGGCAGCACGGGCCAGGGTTTCGATCAGATAACCAACCACTTTGTGTTGGCGGCCATCGGATCTTTTTTTTCCAGAGGTTTTGATTGTGTCGCCTGGAAGAGAGGTCACCAGTGCGACCCTTTGGTTCCTTGACTTGTGCTCGAGGCAGCGGGCAGCAGACTCTGTTTCCTGCTGATGCCAGGACACAATGTCATGTCAGGGGAGGTCACGTCAGGATAGGGCATACGCTGAATCCTAGGGGTGTGAATCTTTCGCTATCTCACGATTCGATTCAAAATCGATTCTCAATTCAAAACGATTCCCGATTCAGAATCGATTCTCGATTCAAAATCGATTCTCGATTCAGTACATAGGGGTACTAATTTCAGGATCTACTCCAATCTGCTGTGCGCTAAAAAAGGCGGTGTGGCAAATTATGGCATGAAAGCAGTGTGTATACGATTATATATTTTTAGATTTTAGATTATATCAACTGATCAACTGAGCAATAATGTAAACACACAAAGGCAAACCTAAAGGAAAGGAAAAAAAAAAAATATAATACATTTTTTAAATCACTTTTTGGAAGTTGTGAATCGATTCAGAATCATAGAAGATAAGAATCGCAATTCTTACTTGAATTAATTTTTTCATACACCCCTACTGAATCCCCACATGCACCAGATGCCCAAATCTATACATATACATATACATATACCGTACATATACATATACATATACAAACTTACATCTGTACATATGCACAATACATGCACACACACTTAACATTTACACTTTGTTCAAAGTGACTTTTAGATACTTGTCATTAAGGAGCAGGTAGGAGATGGATACAGGTCAATATTTAATTACTTTCCATCAGTCATCCATCAGTGTCAGTGTGTGTGTGTGTGTGTGTGTGTGTGTGTGTGTGTGTGTAGGATCCAAAATGAACTTTTTGAATTTGGTCTTTTTACCTGCACTGACCAAGCAATTGTTTTAATGTAAATATGATTTTTGACTTGCCAAATGGTCAAATATATTCGCCGTTGGCTGGTGGCAGGTGGCAGGTGTTAATTTTGGACCGTGTGTGTGTGTGTGTGTGTGTGTCAGCCAGATGGACAGCAGAAAGTTGTTTTAGTATGCATGTAATTAATTCCTAACATTACTACCAGGAACACACTCCTCCAAACCCCAGTCAAACAAAAACTACATTTGAAGTGTAAAACACAAATCTAGACCCAAAACATGCACAAATACAGATACAAAATATAGTGTTTGTCCACCTGTATTTCAGCTGGCATGGAGTTCAATAATTTGAGAAAGAAAAAAAATTAAACACCGTATTAGAATATTTTTGAAAATTAGTACCCTGTCATATTTAGTTTAAATTTTTTTAAAGAAGTTAATCATTATTTTGAGGAATAACAATTTTCTGAGTGGCACCCTCCCCCACTACCCCACCCCACACCCCAACCCCCTGCTCCACCATTAGTGTAATGACAACAGGTGTCTGAGCTGATGAGGAGGGAGGGGCCGGCCCTACTCGCCGCTGCCATGGTAACAGCAGACAATGGCACCAGGAGATGAGGATTAGAAGGAGGGAAGGGCGTTTGTGTTGAAAAACAAGATAACACACAGGAAAACATGGAAAAATACTGTGTGTGCACACATGCACATACACACGCACACACACACACACACACACACACACACACACACACACACAAAACCCTTATCTTATGTTAAAGTTCACACCTCGGGGCAATAACACACCCGACCTTCTGAGCTTGTGAAATAAAATTAAACAACTAAAAGGTACATAAAAGAGATCAGATTTCACTATTGGCTGACATTTCCATCGCCAGGCTAAGGCCATATTGTTTACCTGTGTGTGCGCTGTGTTACATTACATGTCTTGTACTACATGACAATTGAGTAGTTCAACAAATCCCATACAAAAATAAGAATTTTTCTTTTTTTTTCTCAAATCAAATCAAGCAATTTGTATTAATAAAACTCATATATTATGTTGGATATATTGGGAATTCATTATTTAATGCATCCATTAACCATGTGTTCATGTCTTCATGCATGTGTGTCTATGTGGCTACTTCCCTGGGATCTTCTACCTGCCTCTCTCCCACCATGGCTCCATATTCCATAATAACGATGATGTAATTATGAGTAAATGGCAGCGGTGTATAGTCACCGTCGCCCTAGGAGCTCAGTCATTACCACTTGTTTACGCCCAGCATCTCACGACGGGACGCTGGGTGTAAACAAGTGGTAATGACTGAGCTGATACTTCCTGTCGTAGTGGACCACTGCTGGATATTAGCAGCTAATTACAGCTCTCCACCTGGTCCATTCCCAGGGAGTTGGGGGACTGTTGGTGTGTGTGTGTGTGTGTGTGTGTGTGTGTGTGTTGCTCCGATCTCTCGACTAATTGGAAAACACAAGAGAACCACACACGCTACTTTCGCTTTTTGTGTTTGCTGACGATAGGCGAAAATGTAAAGACAGCATTGACAATGGCATGGTGTGTGTGTGTGTTTGAATTGATTGGGTTTTTGTTGAGCTGAGCACATTGGTCCTGTTGTAGTTATTGTGTTTGTTCAAGATTGCGGTGCCTGTATTTCTCGTTCAATTTCCCGCTCAACTTCCTTACGTAACTTTGCAAGACTTTTAACAGAACTTTGTTTCAACAATGGCCGACTCCATTCCCATTATCAGTTAGTTATCAATTACCTCATAACAATATTAATGAAGTAATAATCATACAGCATTATAGTCGGTGTATCAAGAGGGCGAAGGGGTGTAGGCCTAACAGTATATTTAGCTTTAATTTATATGTGCAGTGCATATACATACATACATACATACATACATACATCTCCGTTTCGTCATCGTTCTCCGACATATCAAAATGACTACAAAGGTTATGTTTTACTATAAAGGTTATATACCCGTACATTGAACGAAAATTATATATTTTGCTTAATATGATTGAAATTGCGATCACCCAATAGGTCTTTTGTCATTTCATCAGTAGTAGTCCTAATATAGCCACCACAACGTTCTTTGGGGGTAAATTAAAACCCCACAGTTAAAACGGACTGACGTCTAACACACCTGTCTTGACTTCTGTTGCCTGGCTTGGCAGCGCCAGCGCCCTGGAACCCGATAGTAAAGCGCCTCTCAGTCTCTGTGTGTGTGTGTGTGTGTGCGTGCGTGCGTGCGTGCATGCATGCGTGTGCGTGTGCATAGGGTGTGCTTAATCAGTGAGATGGCCAAGCAGGTCATGCCTGCCGCATTAACAAGAACAAACATCGTTGTCGGCTGATTAAAAAGGCCTACAAGACCAGGGATGCGCCCCGCCCACACCTCGCCAACACCACCCGCTGCTATCCTGTATGGCGCATAACGCCATCGTCCTAATTGGTTTCATGTCGCTGCATAAGCAAGCTGCTGTTTTGACGTTGGCTGATCTTCGCAGCGATCTAAATATTTGAAGAGCTGCTTTCTGTTCTTCCTTTCGTTCTTTTCATTTTTTTTTTCTTTTTCCTTTGAGGCACGGCGTGTACATTCACGCTCCACCCGTTCGTTTTTTCAGCTCGAC
>OOFB01009182.1:11726-32571 GCA_900323305.1 Trachyrincus murrayi | reverse complement strand
TGCGCAGCGCCCATTGTAATGTCAGACATCTTGATTAAAACGGCTAAAAGCACTGCTGCCGTTTAGCAGCGCCTGTGGACTAGGAAATTGCTTTCCATCAACCCCCCCATCAGCTGTACACCCCACCTCCTCCTCTCCCACCACCACCACCACCACGTACCCAGCGCCCACGCTCCCAGAGGCCCCCACAGACCTGTTTGTGTCTGAATTTCCATCTCCTTCATTTTGGAGACCTGTGTGAGTCATGAGCGGAGGCGACGGAGTGATTCTACTCCACCAGCAGCAGCAGAAACAACAAGCCAATCCTAGGCATCTCCCTCCTCACCACCACCACCGCATCCTGTAGCTGGTTTGTAATCTCAGGTCCAGCAGTCCTACTATGTCATAGCAGAACTTCTGGGGGAAGACGACACAGAGCCTGGGCCCGTAACCAAAAACTGAAAGGGGCGGAGTTACGCCTTGTTTCCTGTTTTCTTACAGAGATTTTCTACCGAAGGAAATCCATTTGTGCGAGTGGATGAAGCTTTCAGAAGCAGGGGATTTTCTACAGTGTCCAGTCTACACGGTGTTGATTCGAAACCTGTACACAGACACTTTTTTACAATTGACAATTTTGTGTTTGCTGGGCCAATTACGCACGTACAGATCCCGACCTCCAGCAACATGATTGGTCGAAACAAATATGAAGCGGAAGAAAGTGAGACGCCCGGTTCACGTCCCCATTGTCTGTCGTCAGACTTTAGATGATTAATCTAAAGACTAGCCAGTCTGCGATCAAGCGGGAAAACTATTACTAACGTCTTGTCCGGAGTGTGATACACACGCCGTTCTTGTGGCGTTCTCCCGTCCACACGCGTGTCAGTGTCAGCGACAACCACTAATTGCTATTAGCGGTTAGTGGTTTATTGGGGGATACAGAAACGATCTATTAGTGGTGCCCCAGACACAACTAAGAGACTGAACTCAAGTGCAGGGAGACAATCATATGTACTGTTAGGCACAGGAGGTTTAGGCTGAGATTACCCATTTATTTATCCGGCATCCACACCATGCCAGTTTGCTTCCTTTCTCACGAATATCGCTGTATATCATGTCATGTCATGTTCTTTACTGAGCATGGATTTCATTAAAACGAGTATCTTTGTATCAGGTTACTATACAGTATTTTGGCAACTGCATTGGATGTTGCATTTATTAAGTTGCAGTGTCTCTTATCTTATCTAGCCTATCAATCTCATCTGTCTTATCAGATTACTCGAGTGTGTTTGTAAAATGGCTGGTGTGTGGCTCACAACATCGTTTCATTGGTTCCTAAGTATATTTAAATATGTTTCCTGGTTTCTCAACAGTTAAAAATACCCATTGTACTTTTTTTTTATAGGTCGGAAAAATATTTAATATATTTCATAAAAATATTAAAATGGACCACACTCTCTCTCTCCAACACATACACACAGTGAGAGAGTGACAAAGACAAGACAAAGAGACTGAGAGAAAGAGGGAGAGAGAGAGAGAGAGCGCGAGAGACACCTTGACATTCAATGCATTCAGACGGATTGATCGGTTTTTGTTTTCTCATCTCACTATATGAGGATTGACTGAGAATTCAACCAAGACCCTGTGTTGCCTTACAGATATTTTTCAAACTCAGACCACTCTGATGGAGAGGAGGGGGGGGGGGGGGGGGCACGGGGGTATTAGCCGTGAGCTAAAGAGCTATATTACATCACTGGAGTCTTTTTACAATATACAGGCCCCTCTAGGTGCACGCCTGGGTCCTTTGTTGCCAAAGAGTCTGCCATGTCCCACGCCTGGCAACATGCCCCGTCTTATCGTGCGACTTAAGAAAATGAGTGGCACCAGATCTGCGTGTTGGACAGCTGCTGTGTGGTAGTATTTGGGGGGGGGTGGGGGGGGTATTAGGTGCTGTAACTTAAGGATCACAGGTGACAGATGGGTGAAAGGTATTATCAAGATCCCTAATGATGTTCTCGCATGAGCCTCTCACACACACACATGCACAGAAAAACATTGTATCTATGTAAGATTACTCTTGCATGCTTGTCTAAAAGCTACGGATGGACGCGCGCACACACACACACACACACACACACACACCCACACATACGCACACACATTTGTACACCCTCACCAGGCAACCCTGGAATGCCCACCTCCACACCAACGGCGGTATACGTACATCCACAACGTCATTGATACAGCCGTCTGTCCACACTCCTTTACGTCTATCTCGTACACATTTGCTGATTGAGTCAAACGCCGCCGCATTGATATTGAGCCTGTTGGTGTTCTGTTGGCTGATGAGTGTTTGAAGAGAAGTCTCAAAGCGGTGAGAAATAGGAGCGGTGAGCCTCCTCGCAGTAGCGTCTGGAATGTGTCGCAGGAGACTATATGAGAAGGACAATGTAGTGAGTGGAAATATAGTGTAGTGGCTAAGGGGATCAGCCGGAAGGTTCTGGCTTCAAGATGCCCAACCTCTACCTGACCTGATCCAACCTAACTTACTCTACCTCAATGCAGAGCTGGTTTTAAGTCTTTGGGTGCAAGTCCAAGTCCTAAAGCATAATTAAAGTCTGGTAGAAGTTTGGGTTGTGTAGTTACCTTGCCGTGATGTAACTCCAAATATTGGTGAGATGTCTTCAATAGCTCCTCCGTAGATTCAAACTTGATAATCCAAAATAGTGTTTTTTCCTCTCCCCCGTTGACTTACGTTTTAGCTCACTTTTAGCACACAAACATGAAAGTAAAGAAGAA
This sequence comes from Trachyrincus murrayi, assembly GCA_900323305.1. NCBI lineage: Eukaryota > Metazoa > Chordata > Actinopteri > Gadiformes > Macrouridae > Trachyrincus > Trachyrincus murrayi. The sequence goes on along the minus strand of OOFB01009182.1, from coordinate 29,796 downwards.
AGTGTCTTTCTTCTGCCACAATGCTTGACCGTCTTGTCCTGTACTGCCACAGCAGAGGACGGATTGTTCTGTAAAAATAAATAAATCATAATAATAAAGGAATCCAAAAATACCCTCCTCACCCCCACTCTCCACCCCCGTCCCCTCTCTCCCTGTCCGCTCTGATTGCGGACGGAGAGATGTAGGCCCGGCTTTGTTGCCCCCCTCTTCCATAATTGCAAGTGTATTAAAAGTCAGATCTCGCCCCTCCTCTTGAATTTCAAATCGAGAGGCTTCAAAGTGAAGCGGCGAGGCCGGTTTGAGGGGGTCATCAAACAAGCGCCGCGTGCTTCACAGGCCCACTCCAACCGGCCCACTCCAACCGGCCTGGTGAAACCTAGCCTGCCGGCTCGTCCCTGGCGAACACCCCCCCACCCCCTGATCCTGATCATGGAAAACCCCTAGCGTCCATGCCAGGGGCCTTGAAGAGCCCTCAAGAACACTTGAGGGCTCTACTTTTTTTGTATTATTGCAATAATCATAATTAATAGATATATTGGTAGACAAGAGCTTTTTTCTCTGGCGCCACACGAGGCGATCTCAGCCTATGACCACGTGCGCTTTGTGCACATGGCAAGTCCCCAGTGCCCCAGTCAGTTTTTCTAGTTTTAATCACCTCCCATTTAATGAGCGCCCGAGGTTATTGTTATTTTACCATCCCGCTGTGTTATTTATCTACAGACCCTTTCAGAGGGCTGTGATTGGCCGCTGACTAATGGTAGCTAATGATAGGGTTCAACAGGAGTCTGTTTTTTTGGTGCTCAACTCAGCTCGAGCAGGACAATGGGACTGATCAATGAGCAATCATTCACCATTTTGTGTGAAATGGACCATTTGGCTTTGCACGGGCCTGTGCATATTTGAATGCTCCGGCTCTTTGTTTAGATCTAAAAAAATAATAATAATTAACCCACTAATGACAAGCAGCAAAACAGACACCTGCATACCTAGCAATCACATTTCCATTTCTCCATCGCGGCGTTGTCGTTTGTTTGATTTGGTATTGTGCTTAATTAAGCCAGACGCTCCTGTACGCTCCATGCCATAGTCAACCTTGGAGCGTGGGCCGGTTCTTGAGTCATTATGCTGCTCAGAACAGTGACAGATGGCTACCTACAGCTTCTGACGTTGGATCGTCTGTGGCTCACTGTTCTTCTTCTTCTTCGTCTCTACCTCTCCCCGATGTTCTCCTTTACTAAACACCATCTTGTCTCCCTCCTCTTCTCTCTCTCTCTCTCTCTCTCTCCCTCTCTCTCTCTCTCTCTGGCTCCCTAGATGGTGGTTCTGATGGACCCCATGGAGGACCCAGACGACATCCTGCGTGCCAACCGCTCCAGGGAAAAGACCTACATGTTTGACGTGGCATTCGATTACCTAGCCAATCAAGTGAGTCCTTAGGAAGTCACACGTTATGCATACAGACAAACGTGTGCGCGGCCCTGCGTAGCTCAGCTGCTGCTAAAAGTGTTAGGAGTTTGATTCTCACGTCATGCTATGAATACATGCGCTCACGGTATTGTAAGAAGTAACGTATGTTATTACGTTATACGTGTCTTACTGCTTGTGTTTTGCGTGCGTTAACACAGGAGGAGGTGTACCGAGCTACCACCAAGGGGCTGATCGAGGGGCTTATATCGGGCTACAATGCTACCGTGTTTGCCTACGGACCCACAGGTTTGTCTACGCTGCACAGTTTGCATGCATGCTGTCACACACACACACACATTGGTGTGAATTGTCATACGTGTGTGTTCCATTTTTGCATGCAATTGTCCCTCATTTCTGCATGGTTTACATATTGAGCCCAGTTCAAATAGATGTCTGTGTCAAATATAGACATATCAATAGCTGTACAATATAAAGTCTATTCTATTCAAGTTGGCTTCCATGGAGTAGCCGGCACACTCTCTGACAAACGTCCATTATTTTCTTTATGCATACAAATTAGCACAAAGTCTGGTTTGGGGGGGAAATGACTCATGTTGGTCTCCGTCCATCACTGTCTCATTCAGAAAGTAGTAATTGCTGTAATATGCCTCTCGGTCAGATTGAAACAGCAGGCGAGGGAGAAGCGAGGCCCAGGATAGCAACAGATCCACTGATACTTCCTAGGAAAGTGTTTGGGCGTGAGGAGGACCCCCGTGATCAGCACCTTCACCCCCTGCTGAGTCAGCCTTCTGTTGTCCTCTCCTTTCACCACCATCACCCTCTCCTTCCTGCTCCTGCTAATCTAATGTGGTATCAATGTAAGGAATAAACCACGACGGGGTGTCCCGTTATTGGAAAATACAACAGGGTACATTGTTTTCCAGTCACCGGAGTACATTATTTTCCAATAACGGGACACCCCGGGGTGCTTATACCACATTTACCAACAATGATTAGATGTTAGTTACTTTCCTCTATTAACGTTACTGGTATAACGTTACTGGTATAAAAAGAGAATATAAAGCACAGCGTGTTCCAAATTGTGCTAACGACGAGGGTTGAAGCCAGAATAGACTGTTCTCGTGGCCATTTTAATGCTCTCCTCAAATTAGATTTTTGAATCAGTGGTGTTGTTGTGAAGCCAGCCATGGGCCAATTCCATTAAATGTCTATCTTGTTATCGGTCGATGACAGTAGTACCTTTGGCAGTAACAGGTTAATCTATGCTGTGACGTACAAGGTATTCTAGGTAGGACATTCGTTTTTGTGAGATTGTACAAACGTAAAGACAATCTGAAAAGGTTCATGAAAGTATTTGAACCTTTTCAGGTAGAATTTGAATTGTTAACATTTCGGGGGAATATTATGTGAGATTTTAATATTTTAGGGCTACTTTATAAATATCAAAGTTGTGTCTCTTAGGTGTTGTGCAGCAGCACATTCAGATGAGTAGGAGGTACTCTTGCTGGATTTGATGCTTATTTTCATATTCTTATTCTGTGTTTTGCCAGTCAACTTCAAGAAATAAGCAACGTTAATGGATATGGTGCAGAGGCTCTTATCCAAAGTAACTTACATTGAATTCAGATACAGGTAAAGAGCAGCTAGGGGTTAGACAACATCCCGCACGAGGATGCCGACAGGTGGGCACTGTACTACCTGTAGGTAGGTAGTAGACTTTGCGATGGAACCCAGTACGTTTCTGTTGGAAGTCGAGGAGGTTTTTATATTGTATATATCTTTTTGATTCTCAGGTTGCGGGAAGACGTACACCATGTTAGGGACAGACAAAGAGCCCGGCATTTACGTGCGCACACTGAACGACTTGTTCCGAGCCATCGAGGAGACCAGCGATGACATGCAGTACAGTGTCACCATGTCCTACTTGGAGGTGAGGATAGTCCACTCTCATGGACATCTGCATAAAGGATGGGGGCACGCATGGGGGCGATGGGTGTCATAGCCGTAAACCGTGGCCATCTTGGTTACAATTTATTCGTATTCCTGCCTCTCGGTAATTACAATAGCCCTCTGTAGAGTAATCACTTTTGCAGGCACTGATTATTTCCCCGGTTGCTAGGCGATGACGTTGTCAGGCGGATATTATTTGGTGGCTTCATGGTACTTCCTCACACTTAAACCGCACAGACCCGATCTGCAACATATACAGCGATGATTGAGAGCTGTTTGGTTCTGTGTCACATGGTTCTGTGAGACATCTCCTAGGTATTTTATTTTCATTTAATCGAAACAATTTTAGATGAAGTCAACTCACTACACCACGTCTTCATACATTTAATAAATCAAATAAACAACAATTGTTGACCTTTGGTGATGAGGCTTTTTTTTTGCATACTATGTATTTGTAAAATCTTAAGTTCAAATGTCAATTGCTTCTTGTCAGTCGGCAGATCAGTAGCACAAGAGATATGCTTTATATTATCTACCATCATCACCATTAAACAAAGTTTGACCTGCTCTGCAATATTTGCCAAGCTGTTGCTAAGTCTAATTTGAGCCGCAGCGGTATTGGCTGAGAGTCTAATCTAAATGACGCTACGATTGGACAATGGACCGCTGATAAGACAAGATTGATGTTGTGTGTCTGCCGCAGGAGTCCTTTATGCGCCTTTGGTCTTCAACACCCACAAGGACGCATAGCATCAATATGCATGGTTTGTTACTCAGCTATTCGTCTTGTGATTACAAGATTAATGGTTGATAATGGTATTATTAATAATAGCATGTTTAGTCATTTCTTTATTGTATTTGAAAATGGAAGAAATACACCTCACTCTTGGCTTGTTTTGTGCACTCCTTCTCTCAGTCCATTGCAGAAGCTACTGACTGAACAACGTTGCGTCCCGTGGTCAATACATTGTCAATTATTTTGTTATATAATAATCCATAAAAGCTTCCATTGCAAAGGAAGAAACAGAAAGAAAAGACGTCCACTAAATATCAGCCGGACGCGTACAAAGGCCCCGTCATTACAGCGACGTACAGCGCTGCCGCTTTGTTTGCGGAGAAAAGTGTTTGGATAAGACATAGAAATTGCACTCCAATTTCTCCCCCCTGCCGCTGAGCTGTAATTACAGGCGGAGATTGACAATTGTATTCAACACTCAACACCCCGAGTAACTCTGGATTTGGGAAACAAACGTCTTATGCACGTGTCAATCCTGGATCCAGAGGGAGAGAGAGGGAGCGAGAGAGAGAGAGAGAGAGAGATCCCATGGCTCGTTCAGAGAGCCCTTCCAGCTGGAGTGGTGCTGGGTGTGTTTGCCGCCGTTACCAGGGAGCGTACGGCTCCTCCTCAGCCCCTCCCGCCTCCATGGAGGTCATGTCATGTTTTAGTGCCTGGCTCAATGAGCACACAATGAGCACATCTGCTCACTTTCTGGAGAGAAAAAAAGAGAGAGAGAAGTGACCTTCCGACAAGTGTTACGGACGGCACATGCAAATATATATCTGCGTTGTACAAATAAAACAAAGTGCAATTATACCTCGTATAATTTACAAGCAGAAATCCAAGCCTGCACACACATTCGTTTGCACACGCATACACGTACACACACACCCACACACACACACACATACATGCACACACACCCACACTTTTTCTGACGGAAAACAACCTTAATAAAAGAAGAAAATGTGACCTTCTTATGTTGACAGCATGCCAACTGGAAGAAAAAAAAAGAGGAAAGCTCAACAAATGTCAGCCATGTACTGGCGTCTGCTTTTTTCCCTTTATTTTCTTTGTTACTCAAGACTGACGTGCGTAGGCAGCTTCAATATCTGTCAGAAACACCCCCGACAGCCTGTCCACTCCTGTTCAAATCTTCCAACAAATAACAGAAATAAGGAAAGTGTTAGAATGTCCTGTCTTGTAAATGTATTGCGTTTGGCCCTGTGCTGGCCCCAACCTGGCTGTTAAAGTTAGGCCATGGATGCTGGTCTTTTAAGATTCCCATGTATGTGTCTCCTCTCCAGATCTACAACGAGATGATTCGCGACCTGCTGAACCCTTCCTCTGGCTTCTTGGACCTAAGAGAAGATTGCAAAGGAGTGATCCAGGTCGCGGGTATCACCGAAGTGTCTACCATCAATGCCAGAGAGGTAAGTGTCACGACACACGCCACGGCGAGCGAGACGGAGCAGACAAGCACAGGAATATATAAACAACATAGAGAACAGGTTTGACACCTCATCAATACAAACGCTTCTCCGGGACTTTAGGGCAGCTCTAATATAAAACTACGGAGATTGAGCACAAAAGTCGGATACGAAATAACAGGAAATGGTGGGCTGTCATCAAACTTGCAGCCAATGAGATCACGGTCGATTGAGTCTTGAGTTTCCACTCAAATACTACCCATCATTTTCCCATTCCAGATGCAGGGCTTCCCCCCCCCCCCAAAATAAAATCGACTTAGTCTGTTGAGATACTATACTATTTTATAATTCATCCAAAGCCGCATACAGTGAATTCAGATACATATCATTACTGAGCAGGTAGGGGTAAGGCATCTCTCAAGGGTGACTCTGGCCGTCGTGCACGGCGGAGGTGCGAGCGGCGAGCGAGGTTACGTGAACCTGGTCCAGGGCGTAAGCTACAGTCTCTGGGTGTAACGCCCCACTCTGCCCCCTTTGCCCCGTCAGATCATGGAGCTGCTGGTGCGGGGCAACAAGCAGCGTACCCAGGAGCCCACGGCGGCCAACCAGACGTCGTCGCGGTCCCACGCCGTGCTGCAGGTGGGCGTCAAGCAGCAGAGCCGCTGCCGGGAGGTCCTGCAGGAGGTCCGCTTCGCCCGCCTCTTCATGATCGACCTCGCCGGCTCTGAACGCGCAGCACAGGTGTGGGTGTGTGTGTGTGTGCATGCGCAGTTTTGTGTGTGTATGTGTGTGTGTGTTTGTGTACATGCATGCATACATATGTGTGCGCGCATGTGTGTCTGTGTGTGTCTGTGTGTGTGTGCGTGCATAATTGGTAGATACAATCAAGTGTGGCTGTAGATTATGTATTCAGGGTGTGGTGTGCTCATCAATTACTTACAGTTTAGTTTTGTCTTTACACTGGTATGCCGGCCTATGATATATTAGCCGCCACTAAAGCATCATTACAATATCACACCTCACATCCCCAGAGACTCTCCATTATGTGTGTGTGTATGTGTGTGTGTGTGTGCGAGCGTGTGTGTGTGTGTGTGCGCACACACGCACCCTGACACACCTTGACACACACCCTGACACACACACGCTCACACAGAAGTGGTAACTACACTGTTACCAGTAGCACTTCTCTACACACATTGCAGTCCTTTCTTTTCCCTGTGCTCTGTCCCAGAGAGAGATGCTTGGCAGCCATGTTTTACAGCACTCTATAAAACCAGATACCCGCTACTGAAATTACGGAAGGTTCCATAAAACTCAGCCGGCATTAACAATGTCTTCTTTATCTGTGCCAACATTAATGCTCAGTGGCGCCCAGGTACTGCAAGATGTATTGTAGGTGTATTTGTTTTACTTATTAGCATAGTGCACTGTAATTTAAATGCTGCTATAGTGGATTTTTGCAACTGTTAACTTTGTTTTGGCTGTTATATATATATGAGTACTGCAGGGCAATTGTTAGATGGTCAGTTCATCTGGTGGTCAAAAATATACACAAAAAGAGTATGCTCAAGAGATGAAACATTTCATAAGCAAAGAGTCAGTACCTGGTGGTTCATAGATGGCGCTGGGGGAGAGATTATGTTCAATGTTCTTCAAACAAAGAGGCTAATTACTTCTGCTGATCCATGTTTAGTTTCTGGGTACACATTTTCCTCGCCAGACCCTAGTGTTTCTGTGACAGACTGTAATGAATGTTTCATTTTTCTCCCGGGGCTTGTCATGTACTCACTGCCCTGCACATTACGGAGACAGCATTCACACATTTAGAACACTTATTTACCATGGAGACAGTTTGAAAGGTTAACCAGCCTTAGCCCTCCATTGATGTACAGCACATGGGGGCCTCCATCTTGAAAAGGACCCAACAGAGGCATGTTTTTTCCTTCAAAGCCATGGGGCACATTTTTGCTGACCCCTTTAGAAGAGGAATGTGCCTAGTACTTTGTATAATTGAAGGAGTCTGTCGACCAACCGTGTTAATGGGGGTAAAAGGCAGGATGTGTCGCCACCTATTGGCCAGGAGTGGAAGTGTGTCTGTGATAGATTGATTAAACAAGGTACAGAAGACATGTAAGGCAACTTAAATTATATTTCATTCTATTCTACATTTCCCCTTCCTCCCCTCTCCCCCCCCCCTCTCTGTCTCAGACTCAGAACAGGGGTCAAAGGTTAAAAGAAGGGGCTCACATCAACCGCTCCCTGCTTGCTTTGGGCAACTGCATCAATGCCCTGAGTGACAAGAACGGCAACAAGTATGTCAACTACAGAGACAGCAAGCTCACGCGACTGCTGAAGGTACGTCGGAACCAAAAATCAACGAAAGACCAAGCTTTTCCAATATTACCTACTTTTGTTTTTCCTAAGGTCCCCGATATATGCAGCCTAACCAGCACTACCTGCGCCCCCGTGACTCCTTAATGTATCTAAAATTCACTGGGTTGTGCTAAATGCTAAAAGTGTGCTAAATGACTAAATAGTAAACAGTAAAGCAAATGTTAATTTTGTACTTGGCTTTTGTTTGACGGACAGGACTCACTCGGAGGAAACAGCCGCACAGTCATGATAGCGCACATTAGCCCCGCCTCCCTGGCGTTCGAGGAGTCTCGGAACACGCTGACGTACGCAGACCGCGCCAAGAGCATCCGCACGCGGGTAAGAGGCCGCAGCACGTTTGATGGCCATCCTCCTTTCATTCAACAGCAGATAGCGTTGTATGCACGTCACGAAAGAGTAGGTGGGGTGTCACATTTCAGTTAAAGAAGGTCCTCTAATGTGGGAGATATCTCTTTGTATGAAAGGTTTTGTTGCCAGGTTAAAAATAAGAAAAAACACTTGCACTGCATATTCATATTCATCCTTCTGGAATTGGGCAGCGTCGTAGACGTACTCAAGAAGCTATTCACGTTGATCGAGGGTGTCACTCGAATGTCTGAACTGCTTCTCCCTGTTCGATCTCTCTGTTCTCCAGGTGAAGAAGAACCTGATCAGCGTGTCGTACCACATCGCCCAGTACACCAACATCATCTCAGACCTGCGCTGTGAGATCCAGCGGCTCAAGAAGAAGATCGCAGACCAGGCGGGTCGCCAGTTGCACTCCGACCGGGCCGACATCCGCAACGTCCAGGGTAACACCTTCTTCTTCTTCTTCTCCTCGACAGCAACAACAAAATCCCCCAAAATAGGCCAAAGGTCACTGACCAACGGTTTAAGAACGACCTAGTTCCATCTCCATCTCTTTCCTCTGGGTATAATCCTGGTTTTAGCCGAGTATATCGGCCAGACGCTTAGACACAGGAAATCTTTAAATTAAATAGACGTTATACCATTGGCATCACTTCATTGCACATTTTTTGACGTACATGTGTGCTTTAGTCTGGCTAACATGAACAGTTTGGTGCAGTGGGCTGTATACATTATGTCTGGGAAGTCTCTATACCATTTTAACAGTGTTTATATTGGTTCTCACATTTCAATATGGGTCATCTGCCAATTAAGGTGGTGCTCAAGTAATACGTAGTATTATTATAGTAAGTATACATAGACTCGGATCCGTTAGATACAAACACAAGCCAAACCGGCCTATTCAATGTGAGTAATATGTCAGTAAGACCAGAGAAGATAGCTTAGTCCAGAGCCAGTGTATTAGTCAGTGGACTCCTCATATGTGCATGAAAGTGTTACCTGTGAATCCTCTAAATAGATGTTCTTCACCGACACCTTCTCACATTATCTCTCTCTCTCTCTCTCTCTCTCTCTCTGTCTCTCTCTCTCTCTCTCTGTCTCTCTCTCTCTCTATCTCTCTCTTTGTCTCTCTGTGCTGGTTTTCCCCCACATTGCAGCGGAGGTCCAGGCCCACTCCAGCCAGCAGGGCCAGGCTCAGATGGACCAGCTGAGGGAACAGCTCCTGGAGGCCTTCCGTCAGCAGATGGAGATGAGGAAGAGCCTGATGGACCTGGAGAACTCCCACATGCAGATCCAGATCGACACATCCAAGCACCTGCTCACCATCGCCGAGTCAGTGTTTTACCAGCATTTACAACTCTCCTTTTCCCTGCTCACGTGGTACATTTGACAGCGGATTCCAATCTGGCAGAAAAAAATACCACACAGATTCACAGAGCACTCAATCAAAGAGCCATTTATTTTCTGTGATCCCATTCAGAAAATAGAAAGAAAAAAGTAATTGTAAGGTGTATGATTTTTGTATATCAAATGTATATTTTATCAAAATGTATTTAATATAGCAGGTTGGATCCGTTAAAAACATTAGTGGTACATCTTGAGTCATTCATTCTAAAAATGTTCACCTACATTTAGGGAGATACAAGTCACATATATGTGCTTTGATATTGAAGCTTTTTTCAGTTGAGAACGGTTCTGTTTGGGCCTCACAAAGTGTTGGTGAACATCTCTGTGTTTTCTTTGACTAAAATGTATAAAGTTGTTAAAGGGGGGGAAATTCTCTGTAAAATACAAGAAGTCTGCTACTAACAACTAAAAACGCTTTTCCAGAGTGGTAGTTTTCTATTGGCTGCCCACCCTGGCTTGAACGTTTGACCACGCCCCTCACACCTGCTCCTATGGAACCCAATGTGTCAGTTTTTTCTAAAACCTTTACGACTGTCACGACTGCTCGGATCGCATTTTTTGAAACAGGCGGTTTACCCTTTAAGAAGCAACGGCACGAGATACATGTAATCAAGCACAATTTTAAATGTGGATTTTTCGTTCTTTTGTTAATTCAGCTGGGAGCAGGAGCGGAGCCGGCGCCGGAAGAAGTGGCGTGCAGAGTGGAGGAAGGAGAGCGTTAATAAAGACGAGAGCGAGAAGGACTCGGACTCGCCAGAGTCTCCTCCGGACAGCATGGAGACGCAGGAGGTGGCCGTGGCCCGGGACAACCTGGTCACGCTCATGGCCGAGCAGAAGCGCATACGCAAGCAGAAGGCAGGTTTCCCCATTTACTGTTTGAAACCGAAGCTACTCTGGCCTCGCTTGTGACGTAAATTCATTAGAAGCTCTTAAAGCTGTCATTTCATCTGCATTTCAAATAATCATTTGGCTCTATTGTAAAGAAAGTGGCTACAAATGTTCTTATTGTACAGTAACTAAATATGTCTGTGTCTATTCCTGAATACTTGAATAAGTGAATGTGATGAGGTATCTGAACCTGAGGGGAGAATGTGTGAATGCTTGTATCATGTCACTGCATATATAGTCAGTAGTGGTTAGGAATCGGGATGTTTGACTTCCAGCCGAAAAGTTCTGGGTTCGAACCCCAAACGTCCGCAGCCTACCCGTGGGCATTCGTACCTGCTCATTAATGACAAAAATGACTCACTGTAAGTCACTTTGGATAAAAGCATCTGCTAAACGAACCCCCCCCCCCCCCCCCCCCCCCAGGTGCTGCTTGAGCGGCGGTTCCTGGAGCAGCGGGAGCGGGCGCGGCGGCTGGAGGAGCTGCTGCCCCGCAAGGCGAGCTCCGAGGAGCAGCGGGAGGTGCTCAGCCTCCTGTGCAAGGTGCACGAGCTGGAGATCGAGAACGCCGAGATGCAGTCGCACGCGCTGCTCAAGGACAACGTCATCCGCCAGAAGAACTTTGTGGTGCAGCGCTTCGAGCAGCACCGGCACCTGTGCGACGAGATCATCCAGCAGCAGAGGCAGTTCATCGTCGGTCAGTGGGTCGCAATGTTGTTGGGGGGGGGGCGGGGGGTTCTTTTTTTGGTTCCCTCAATTCATTTGTTGACCTTGTAGTAGGGCCGTAGCCTCGTGAGACCATCCTGATGTTCAAGTTTGTGTTTCCATTTCGCAAATGAATATCTGTCTGGCCTCGGCTGGGCAGTAATTGATTTCCAGATATCTCTTCGCTCTTGTCGAATCCAGTTGGGAGTAAAGCAAAAACATATTCTACTCTGAGAAAAGCCTTCCGTGCAGTTAATCTTTTGTTAATCTTTTTCAGGTAAACAACATCGTTGTTCAGTCTATTTCGGATGAAAACAGTTTTGATTGCTCCGTAGATTGCTACACTTTCCTCGGGCGTGGCCATCATTTTTTTTTTATTAGAGTGCGGTGCTCCTTGTTCCTCGTGAACCGGTTGCTCCTATCATTTGTACATTTTTGGATAAGGCTTTCAGCAGGACCGAGGCCAGACTGAGAAACAGAGAGAAACAGAATGTGAACTTGCAAGATCAGGATGGTCTTACAAGGCTAGTAGGGCCCATGGGAAATTTGCCACCATTTGCCTGAATGAAATGTAATGATGTTAAAGAAAAAGAGTTGTATCCAACATTAAAACAAGTGCTTCCATAATTCACCAGTTAACCAGATAGCTGCAGTAGAGCCTTTATATTATTTGTATCTATCTCTATCTAATTGTTATTAATATTTATGTCCTGTATTTCTGCTCTGACACCCATATTTCCTGTCTGGGATTAATAAAGAACATCCTATCTTGTGTGTGGTCTGTATGTGTGTGTGTGTGTGTGTGTGTGGTCTGTATGTATCTGTGTGTGTGTGTGTGTGTGTGTGTGTGTGTGTGTGTGGTCTGTATGTATCTGTGTGTGTGTGTGTGTGTGTGGTCTGTATGTATCTGTGTGTGTGTGTGTGTGTGTGTGTGTGTGTGTGTATACCAGAACACAGCCTGCTGGTACCCCCTCAGCTCCAGGAGCTGTATGATATGTACATGAGGGAGCTGGAGGAGAGGAACCTGGACAGAGCCATGGCCCTGGACAAAGTCACCGTCGGACAGCCCACCAAGGTACCTGTACTGTAGATCTAGCCTTTCAAGGCTAGATACCGGTCTGGGTGATCAAACCAGCGCAACCGTCGTCTGATAAGTGTGATAAGACATTTTATAAAGTAGTTGTATGGCGATTCACTGTTAATTTTGTCCACAAACTACGTACTTACCGATGCACATTGATTCCAAAAGACAAAAGTGCTGTATTGCCATTGATTACATGCATGGCAGGCAGGCGCACTCACGCTGAATGCTCTTCAGCAGAATTGGTATAACAAAGTAATTTTGTCAAACGATATTGGTAACGAATGTTTTAGTTGAAGCCAGAAGAGACGGCTACGATGTTTGATCACCCAGACCCGTATTGTCTTTTAAATGTTCATTCACTAGCTAACCAACATGGAGAAATAAAATGTCAAAATGTTTCATGCATTCATTTTGAATGTTTTTCATTGGTGCATCTCCAGGAGGGCTCCCTACCAAAGATCACCATGCCGAACCGAGGTCGCAACCCCTTGCAGGACATGGACTCGGATCAGGAGAGTGTGCGCAACTTGGGCTCCAGTAGCAGGAGAAGCCAGGCCAAAGTTCGCAGACACACCTTGCCCCCAATCCTACCCGAACCCGAGAGGTAAGGCAGCTTCCTCGTCCGTAACAGAAGCTAGTGTAACGCGACACGAGATCAAGACCCATTGGAAAACTAGATACCGTTGTGTCCATTATGTTGTTATTTTCCGTCTATTACACTCTCAACTAGGGGTGCTCTGCTCTCTGTCCTTCTTTTCCGGCCAGTGACAATAACCGAGTTTTCAAGAATAGCCCCCATGCCAGGCAGATCAAGAACTCCGCTGTGATGACCCCTCCACCCATCCACATCAACAGGCAGGGAAACAGAGAGGTAGGGACAACCAATGCTGAGCAAGAGATGTGCAATAAAACCAATAACATTGGGTTGGTCTTTTTGCACTCAATTTAACCTCAAAGGGACGAAACGCAAGACTTTGCATTAAAGCATCCGTCTTAATTGGAAATTATATTGCATGGTGTAAAATTATTCAAATGAGATTCAATTACTATTCAAATGACTTAACTTCCGGTTGACTCACTTCTGGTTGGTAGTCTTTACTAACCCTATCTTTATTTGATCTGCCTTTCTATTGCTATAACCGTTTTGAAGTCCTATTCCAAATTAGGCCAACAGCAAGCTAACAACCATTCCACTAGCTTGTTGCTAGCAGAAGTAACTTGAGCATGGTTTCACTGCCTTATGTGGCTAGTCCCTTACAAGCTCATATAACTGCATTATAAGTGAAATCATTTGGTGTTTGGGGTATTGTTATGTCTTGGGATATTTGTGTTTGTCACTTATTGAATGGGTGCACACACGTATGCGTAAACATGTATGTGTGTGTACCTGTCTCACCGCAAAGCTAACCTTTAACTAATTCTGTAAATGCAAACAGAAAATAGTCATTGCATTGCTGTCCGTCCGTGTGTCCAGCTGCAGCCACTGGCTCCAGAGGGCTGTCTGAGTTACACCCACCTCAGCCACAGTGTCAGCAGCCACCTGGACTCGTCTCCCGAGAGCAGCGAGGCGGGGGCCGACGTCCCCCTCTCCCTCAAGGGTAGGACGCCTGACCCATCGGACTCACCACACTGCTTTTGATTGTTTACTTGTAATTTACTTTGACAAGAACACCTGTTCATTTCATGAATGAATGGAATGCAAAATGGAAAATGAAGGTATGCAAAGGTGTGTGTGTGTGTGTGTTTGTAACTGCAACATGTAGTATATGTAGTAATGTTCTAAAGCTAATGGACCCTTACCCATCCCTCCTCAGAGCGGGCACAGATCCTCAAGGGGGTCCAGAGCATCGCTGTGAAGGCGGCCCACCGGCGCACCAAGGCCCTGGAGGTGGACGCGCTGCGCCTGCCCCCCACCCCCTCGCCCCTGGAGCCCAAGAAGCAGAAGAGCTGCTTGTCCCTGCTGAGTGAGGCGGCCCCGCCCCCGCGGGGCCTGCTCGCACGCCGCGCCCGGCAGCCCAGCCCCGAGCTGCGGCATGCCACCTCGGACGACAACCTGTCCAGCAGCACGGGCGAGGGACCGCCCCTACCGCAGGGGAACTGGACGCGCCAGCGCCACCGCGTGCCCGCCGCCAAAAACCCCACGCCACGCGAGCAGGACTTTGAGGCTCGCCGCAGGAAGCGTCGCTCCCGCTCCTTCGAGGTCACTGGTCAAGCAGTGAGTCACTTCTATCTTCTGTCTATCTATTAGTCAGAACAATAAGATAAGACAGACTGTGGAAAGAGAGAGGCTGTAAGTATTGAATGGGGTTCATCCAGCCAATACTTGAAGGATAAGTAGCCAGGAGAACCGCCGAGGAGATTCAAAAATGAGAAAAATCGGACACATTGGATTTCATAGGAGCAGGTGTGAGGACCGTTGTCCAGCGTTGTCAAAATGCACGTCACACTCGCTCGAGCAAGGGTGTGCAGCAAATCCAAAACTACCACTCTGGAAAAGGCGTTTATAGCCAGAAGTAGCAGACCCCTCATATTTTACAAAGAATTTCGCCAGTTTAACAACTTTATACATTTTAGTAAAAGAATTACCAATAATCACCAACACTTCATGAGACCCAAACAGGATGGGACAGAATGGATCAGTGTAGGCCTTTAAAGCCTACATTGTCAAGTTAACATAGTATGCTCCAGAAGCAGCCATGAGTGTAGTCCAGGGGCCAAATGTATAAAACTCTGTGTATATTTAGGTGTAGAAATCTGTGTACACACAAAACAGGAAACATGCATACGCAGTCTTTTCATCGGATTTATAAAACACCACGTACGTCTGTTCTAATACATCTCAATCATCCTGAGATTCTCGAGCACAAGCTTTCTGACCATGCCCACAATTTACTATAAATGGCTTCCAACACACCCCCGATCGCCTGGTTTGCATATAAAGGGCCAGCATTTAGTTTAGTTTTGAGGAGAGAAAAACATTCGACACGACTTAAAAACATGTGGGAGAATGAGGGAAAAATGGTCCCTGGTACGCACATTCTCCACCGCCAGTGGATTTTTATACATTCGGAAACCTGCAGGGAAAGTGGCGTGAGTACACTTTCGTGTGTACGCATGGTTTATACATTTGGCTCCAGGTGTGACGATGTTTCGCAGCATTTCAAAAGTTGTTGCCATGACACCCACCGTGTCGCCCTTGTCGCCTCCCTCCCCACCTTCTTTCTACCAGCTGCCGCAGCCCAAGACCACAGCTGCCCAGCGGTTCCGTCCCCTGGACAGCACATCGGACCCCCATCTCCACATCAACGGACAGCCCCAGCCCCCCATGCTCCGCCCCCAGCCCCGGGGAGTCCCCCCACTCACCAAAGTCAGGGCACCCCACAGCAGCCTGCAAACCGGTAAATCATCACGCAATAGCGAGGAATATTCTCACAACAAAATAGGTCGTGATGTGGGTGAAATTATCCATTTCTGACATATTTTGCTCTAAAAGTCCAATTCTAAATTGTGCAAGCAAGCTAACAGACATTCTAGGACGTGGAAAGGTTCACACTCGTCCCTTATGAGGCCTAATGTCACACCCCCCTCTGTTCTCAGGCACCATCGCAGAGTCCTCCGCGGCCACCCTGACCAACCTGAAGCGGGGCACCCAGCTGAGGCAGCCCCAGCCCCTCCTCTACATCACACCCGGGGCCCAGCGAACGCGCAGGCACTGAGCGAAGTGACACCCGTCACCCAGACCCACCCATGTCCAAAAATATAACCACTCTTAACCACAGCCCTCTCAATACCAACAGTACTGTTCTTACAACAAGGAGGAGCCTACAAGGTCTCTCGTACTGTTGGGATGTAGAGTAATCCTCCCATTGAAGAACACTTAACCACTCTGAGCTCAGACATTAGGCCAGATTGTGCGGCAGTGTTATGGGAACTAGCTACATGCTAGCCGTTTGGTCCCGTGCAGGCCTCTAATTGGCTTATTTTGGGACACTGAGTGAGTCCTGCAAAGGTTCAGCGCTGTCTACTCGCGCCATAGAGCATAAAGAGGTGCTTGATTCAGTGGTGTCTAAAAGCTCATTGTTTTCACAGCAGCAAAATAGAATGACATGTTTGGGAAATAGAATCAGAAGCTAAATGGCACAAAAGCCACATTCAACTACTTGGTAAATTCACGTGTCTATTCCATGATCTTATGTTGACATTGTTGCTTTAAAGCTAAATACTAAAGATATGGGATACCTAACATACCATACCATTTTTTTTTGGGCGAACTGACCTTAAAGGACAACGGGGCAAATAAATGTCACTCTAGAGTTGCCTGATCAATATCTCAATACAGTGCAGTAGCCCTCCATAGAACAGCTTCTTCATAGTAATGTTTGGTCTCAAAATGAACATGACTCATTCCGTCTCTTGTACTCAAACAGTTTCATTAAGCCCCGTAGCCCTTTGCCTTTGTTCCCCCACAAACATGGCTGGTATGCGTCATGCTTTTTGGTAATAGATATTGCTTATTATAAGCGATCAACATATAGCACTAAAAAAATACTTTCTTAAATTCTTTGTTTTTTTTAAATATTAAATTGTTTATTTAACTGCTGCCTTTCCTTTTATCACCACCTTTGTATTTGTATTTGTTTTCATAAGTCTTACTTTCTATGCTTTATTTTGTACATTTTTTTGTATTCAAATAAATGTAAACGATACCCACAATAAATGTGTTTTGTGTTTGTGTTTTTTTTAAAATGCTAATTACTAATACATATATTAATTACATAATAGTCATTGTGGCCAAGATTTCTTCACTGGCAATGATATTCTAACAAGCGTGGGCAACTTCATGTTACACAACCAAATCAGTTAAAGGCAATACAATATTGTAACCACACAGCTATATCAGTTAAAGACAATACAATATTGTAACCACACAACCATATCAGTTAAAGGCAATACAATATTGTAACCAGTGGTAACGTATAAATACTTCACAGTACTTAAGTAGTTTTTTGGAGTATCTGTACTTTAGTTTTTATATTTTCTGTCACTTTTACTTCACTACTCCATCGTTACTCGCTACAAGATAAAATCAGAAAATAACTGTCTCATCATGCTGCATGGATCATCCTTACAGACTTCAAGCCCACGTGGCCCAAACGATATTTGCTGTAAAATCACAACAGCCTGTCTGTCAGCCACAGCAGCGGCATGGATGCATCCTGGGGGACCGCCGAAGACCAACAACCGTGGCCACGTGGCCAATGTTAACCTATATGTAGGATTCCTCTTATCGGATTAAGTGCCTCTTGTGTCTGCCCCAAAACGGTTCGTTGTACTTTTTTTATTTGTACTTTTCTTACTTAAGTCCATATTAACCCAGATAAATACTTTTGCTACTTAAGTCATTTGAATTTGAGCTACTTTATGACTTTTACTCAATTGATTTTCTTACGAATGACTTTTACCAGAGTCACTTTCAACAAAGATATCTGTACATTTACTCAGGTATGACCTTCCAGTACGTTACACACCACTGACTGTTAACACCCACGGGACTGGAACACAGAGGCATATCTGTTCGCTTCCCTGCAGATCTATCTGCTGCGTGCGGAGGGCGGGGGGCCGAAACCGGAAGTTCCCCCCCCCCCCCCCCCCCCCCCCCCC
>OOFB01009182.1:0-11706 GCA_900323305.1 Trachyrincus murrayi | reverse complement strand
GGAGGGGGGGGGGCCGAAACCGGAAGTTCCCCCCCCCCCCCCCCCCGGTCCATTGTTATGGGACTGTTGCGATTTTGGTCCAATGAGACGAAGGTTTCCGAGTAATGGATGTACATCTTGGCCAATGAACGGGAGGATTGCGCATGTCTCGCGGCGGTGCGCTAACAGCTGATTTGCAACCCGCTGTAGCAACAGAAAGGAAGGAGGAAAAATGTCGCTGGCGTCGATTCGGACCGTTCTAGGATCAGCACCTTCGTAAGAAGACCCAGACAAGCGGTGAGTGGAAGAGCGGTCACCGCTTACGTGAGAGGTAGCGCTAAAACTCTTAAGTAATCCGTCCGGAACCGACACGATACTCTCTAAAAATGATATAAACACTTTCGTAACGGATGAGGCCTGCTGTGAACAACCCCTAAGCGCTCGCCCGGCAGCCATGTTGATACAATGAATGCGTGCAGTATTGTTATTTGCGATGCAGAAGTGGATCAGTGTTTGCATTGAACATTTAAAAGTCCCGGAGGTCTGTTTGGAGATTCATTGACATGTTTTCAGCATAGTACTGCAATCTGCACGAAAGGATGCATCGGTCAACAAATATGAACAAAAGTTAATACTATTTAAGTTGACTAATTACTACGATGCGAAGCTCTTTGATCTGCTTCGGTTCAATAAACTTCAATTACAACAGTTACACTCATTTGAGACTTGCACCATGCATACATTATAACGGAGTGTATTACAGAGTGTTGTGTCACACATGGGGCTGACGACATAGGCCTACCCGTCCTTTGAGTCATGAATCATTTTCCATTGTGTTTCCTGATCATACTCTTTAAACTAGGTAAAGGGAGTCTGTACTTGCAATTATTAAATCAACTCTAAGTGGCAGGTGTTTACTTTACAGCGAACATCGATCAACAACTTAACCCGCCTTGTTGACTGTTTCAGGTCACTCGTCACCATCTCCATCCAACAAGAGAATCTTGTACTGTAACCTTATACAAACCTATGTGGTGACCTCGTCCAACCGATTAAGGCCAGCTTACCTTACCCCAGAGCCCGACGGGAACGCCACGAGGTAAAGCCACGTGATGGATCCATCCACCAGTGTGGTGGGTCTGGACGCCCAGGGGAACATGCTGTTTAGGGTGATGAAGCCCGTCATGGGCCTCTTCCAGGTGTCCTCAGAGCAAGCCAACAGCGGTGTGGCCATCCAGGGTCTGTCGGACGCGTCCCTCATGCTCACCCAGGGCCAGGGCCACGCTCTGTTGGCCCACAGTGAGGGCATGATGGCCGCTCCACAGCCACAGACCCTCCAGAACCAGCTCCAGGCCCAGATCTTTCAGGTCCAGGCCCCTGCTGCTCCGAATCTGGACGCCCCCCAGAGTGAAGAGCCTCCGCTGAGCCAGAGCGCCAATGGCAACCCCAGTGATCCCAGTGAGGTGACTCACATGCCCTTTGCGGAGGTGTCCTCTCTGCTGGACCCCAACATGAAGGGTTCCAAAGCCCGTGAGTACATGTAGTATGTCTCCGTTTAGCCATTTAGCACATAGACGCTTTGATTCGGATGCATGTCATTAAGGAGCAGGTCGTGGTGTAGCTATGTGTATTCACCAATAGATCATGAGGTCCCTGCCGATTCCCGTCCCGATTGTTCATATGCTTTTTAACCAGCAGCAGTATTCAACCCCAACTGTCTTTTTGTTCTGTATTTATTCTACGCATTATCCAGGAAAGTATCTGATTTCCTACGAGGAGATCAAGCGACGGCTGCAGAGCCCGGAGAAGATGTCCCTGCGCTCCCTGGCGGCGTACACGCGGGTCAGCAGGGGTCCGGCCAGCAAGAAGACCCTGCTAGAGTCCCTCAACATCCTGGGCCTCACGCCCAGCACCACCACCTCCGTCTCCTCCTCCTTCTCCAAGCTCACTGAAGGTGGGAGGGAGAGAGAAAAAACACAGATTTCAGATTGCTGTCCATAGGCAGGAATCACATTTGTTTAAAGGACAATCAATACAAAACAATTTTTTAAAAGACAAATGTCAAATAAATGTATGAGAAGGTAGAATCATAAATATGCCAGTGCAGACTTTAATAAAAAATAAAAAGCCGTGGCAAACACGTAGGAGAAAGAGTGTGTGTCACAGGATTTCTCCTGACTGTTGTGAAATGGTTTCATTTCCCCAGGAGACACGAACGCCCTGTGCGTCGACATGAAGGACTTTGCCCAGGACTACGTTGACTACGGCAACATGGCCAGACAGCTCATCCCTGAGACAAACACAGTCCAACACTGGTCCAAGATCATTGAAACAAAGTGTGTGATCCGTGGTCTTACTAAGCTCCTTTTAATGGCAGGCCTCGATCGGATGACAGCCGGCCGTATTTGCTTGCAATACACAAAAAAAAAAATCAAGTCAATGTCTTTATTTGTCTCTGTCTGTTAGTGTGTGTGTATACCTCTCTCATTCTTTTGTTGTCGTCTCTCACTCTTCTCTGTCAGGAACCACCTGGACGACATGAGGAAGTGCTTCCGAGACCCGGTCAACAGCGAGGGCTTTGACAGCGTGACCCACGGCCTCGGCCTGGGGATGCTGGACGTGGCGCTTGACATGGTGACCATGGCGATCGACCAGCAGATCCGCATCCTTTCGGGAGCCGCGGCGTCCGACCCGCCGGACTCGGGACCGCCGATGAGACGTATCCGCCGGCGGAACCGCAAGCCGCGCACCGCCAACGGGGACAAGCCTCCGGGGGTGCCGGGCGGGGTCAAAGGGCACGTCAAGGTCGTGTCCAAGGGGAAGGGGCGGGGGAGGAGCAGGAAGAAGGCCCGGCCGGCGGACACCCCTGCGATGGAAACTGTGGAGGCCATGGAGGCGAGCACGCAACAGGACGGGCAGAATAGCGTCCTCACTTTGGTCTCTGTGGGATACGAGACCATCTCTGGCGGACTCGACACCGCTGGGTCCATTTAG
Source organism: Trachyrincus murrayi (assembly GCA_900323305.1). Taxonomy (NCBI): domain Eukaryota; kingdom Metazoa; phylum Chordata; class Actinopteri; order Gadiformes; family Macrouridae; genus Trachyrincus; species Trachyrincus murrayi. The sequence goes on along the minus strand of OOFB01009182.1, from coordinate 8,733 downwards.
CCTCTTGACAGACCGTGGCCTGCTGGTCAGGTGGTGGTCTGGGACGGGCCGGTGCTGGATGCTCATCAGGTCTGTCGCCGGACAGAGTGTTGGAACAAGTGGGCAGCGTTGTCCCGGACAGAGCGGCTGTTCGAAGGGAAACTCAGGGATGGGACGGTGGTTTTACAGGAGTTTAAAGGTGTGTGACTTACTCAAGAGTCGGCAGAAGGCAGCTTGAACGTTGTGTGTACATGCTGTCGTGTTGTAGGAGTCTTCTGTGAAGCCACTGATAAATACAGTTCCTTTTTAGTACATTTGCCTGTAATGAATGGGTAATGGGTAATCTTGCTTCTAGTGCTTTTAGATATGCAGTCACGTTTACACTTTGAAGGATCTTAATAATGGATAATAACGGCCAGATACAGAGTAGACTAATGAATTGAAAAATATCAACAATTATTTAAAAAAAAAGCTAGTGTTTGATATTTTGTATTTAACTGCTATCTTGCGATGGTAAGATCACTCAAACACTGAACAGAGGACCAAAGTGGAAATAATCTTGTTTATATTTGACACATTTGTCAAGCGATGAGAAATCTGAAAGAATGTGATTATTGTTAATTATTTTATTTCCTGATTTGTCATTTCTCAGAATAGCTGGAATCATGATGTCTCTACAGTCTGCAGGCTTCCTGCAGTTTTCAAATGTCTCAAAAGATGTATATATTTCCAAACGTTCTTTTTTTCTACTTGCACTAAAATCCTGAAAGGGTTTTTAGTTCTGATACAAGTTGCTTTAGAGATCATTACACAAAATGTACACCATTAACCAAAATTAAAATAACATTACTGTGGAAAAAACAATGTCCAGTAGTCCAGTTCCTGTAGTTTCAACTGTTAGATAGTCTCCGTACAACATGAGTGTTCAGTTTGATTCTACACAGAAAGAAGAGGAAGCCGAGACCCGTGTCAATGTGTCTGGACACCTGGAGACACCTGTGTCAGAAGGGGACACTCACCACCACCAGCAGTTCCCTATGGCTTCGTCACAGATGCTTCTACACGCTGAAATGCATTGTGGGAGATTTCAGGGCGGGATGAACAGAGAACCGAGTCAACCGCGTCAGCCAACAGGCTTATCATGCCCAGCCTGTAAACCAACACACACACACACACACACACACACACACACACCAATGTATACAAGAGGGTGGTGGTGATGGGCAGGATTTACAGAGGATTTGCTCTGCATTATCCTTGTTAAAGGACAGGGAACAGAAAGTATGGCAACCGGTTACAAGTGTGTGTGTGTGGGTCATTTTGATGTTCGCCCGTTGCTAATAGAATATGAAGCATTAGAGATGTCTATGGGAAATCAATGGGAACCGGTGTGACCGGAGTTGGATTTTGTTATTAGTCAGTACTTTAGTTAACAGGCAGGATGGGACACGCTAATGTGCCAATCTCCTACACATACACACACTCCCACACGGACACGCGCAAGACCGGTCAGCTGCAACCCTACATACCGAATGGTGAGTAATCCCAGAGTCCCTACTGCTTTTTACAGCTGGCTGCAGGCCATGCAGTGTACTAGTGTGTTAACATTTCTAGTTGTGATTGGTTTTAAAGGAAGAACCAAGGAAGTCTCAATCATTGAGAAAAACCCACTGGGATAACCAGTAAAAAGGATCATCTTGTGCCTGTAAGAATTTCAGGTGTTTTTTTGCACACCACTACTCGAAAGGTTCTGGGTTCGATCCCCAATCTCCGCAGCCTACCTGTAGGCATCTTTGAGCATGATGCCCTAACCCCTACGATGCTCCTTTACCACCCTTGAATTCTGTCTCCTTAAATGACTAAAATATGACTGCATGAATGTCTGTCTTGTTATAAACCATTGCTGCGTGTTACATGCTGCGTCGCTTTACCTTTCGACGATGATCTTTACTGTCTTTCATGTGTGTTGTGTGTACCCCCTCCAGACAGCCTGCACAACGCCCTGGGTTCTATCAGGGTGCTGGGCCTGGAGCCTCTGGAACACGAGCTGAAGCCTCACCTGAACACCGTGTTGACTGCCATGCAGGAGCGCAGTGAGTCACCTTCATTGTCATCAGTTCTCTGCAGTTCTTTAGTAAAATCCAAGGCTTTTCCTTTGTATCACCTTGGGTGGTGACATTGTGAGTCTACCGGTCTATTTTTGGCATATTTTTCTTTTCCTTTTGAATTGCTAATTATAATATGCCATTCAATTTCACAGTTCATGTGATTCGCATTTTCACTTGTGTTCAGTAAAAGTAGTGAATGAATGCCAGGCTTTTTTCTTTTCAATACCCTAATGGCAGATTCAGTAACCTTTTGTGCATGTGTGATATTAAAATAGTAACAAAAATAAAAAGACAAGAAAACATCAACAGGATTTTCAGCAAGTCTTGGCCGGAAAGGGGTTAGCAGGGATCCGACCGTTGCAGATTAACAGCGCTGAAGGCTAAGCCATATTTATTTCTCTTAGACGTACTAGTGTCTTGCAAACAAGTCAAATCCTAGCACTGACCCAGTGCTAGGACACTGACCACAGCATTGTTTTGATAGCTATATGGCACCACGTCACATATTAGTATTAGTATTTGAATGCGTACATTTAATCCCCACTGTATTCAACTAAAAGTTGACACACTTGATGATTCACAGATTTTAAATCCAGCATGGTTACTGATTACATGGTTACCGATCTCACATTCAGCCGTGGTGTATTAAGTGTGACGTGTGTGTAATTCCCTTGTTGTCCAGAGAAGGGCGCTGCAGAGCAGGTGGTGGTGAGTGGGATCTTGCCTGTCCTGGCCCTCTCTCTGCGGAGCAGAGGACCCCTCACTCTGCTCACTGCTAAACTGGTCGCTGAGCTCGCCAAGGAGTGTGAGTCATTCAAATGCAAACATGCAGTAGTAGTCAAGTGAATTTTATTTGTATAGGCCTTAGTCTCGGTCTCAATGGGCTTCGCAGGCCACATTATGCACACCCCCTGAACTTAAAGGGGAACGTTGCCGCTATATCTATCCGCATTAGGGACATAGTGTGAAAAACGCCTGCAGTTGTTGCCGATGCTCTCTGTGTCTCTGGGGCGCAGCTCAGCGCAGATGCTAAATCTTACCCCAACAGCCGTCATTCGAGTTGATGACGGAGTAGCGGGGAGATCTGGGTGCAGGCAACATGGAGGAAAGGTAAACATTTGCATATACTACCCACATTGAAATGATACAAAGCCGGTCGGCAAAGTTCCCCTTTAAGCCTCTAAATGGCAAATGAAAACTCCCCAGAGGGTAGAGAATGTGAACTCTTGAAGATAATGGCTGGCCTACTTTAGTTTTTCTACATTTAGATCCGTCAGATTTTGACCCATCTCACATTGCTTTGCAGCTCAAGGTCATTTCATCTTACCGGTCTCCCCTTCATCTCATTGTTTCTGTGGTTGGCTCACTAAGCTTTTCCTCTCGGTGTCCCGCTACAGCGGTGGTGCGTAAAGGTTTCGGCGAGGCCGGCCTGGTGTCCACCCTACTCTCCGTCCTCACCAGCGTGGACCAGGAGCTGCTCCTCCTCGCCACGCAGGCCATCTCGCGCATGTCCTACGACAGCGGTCGGTTTGAAACCATTTTCTACCTATTACCTTCGGCAACGCTACTATAGCTTATGCTACTGCTATATGCTATAGCTTAACCGCCGGTCGTCACTTACGTTCAATTTACATTTAGTGATTTAGCAGACGGTTTTATCCAAAGTGAGGCTGAGGACAAATCAATAGCATACATTCAAAATCATCCAAACTTTTTTGCACAACGAATTTGAGTTGAGTACAACTGTTGAGTATTTATAGGAATCAGAAGGACTTTTTTTTGTGCATAATGGCTGACTTCCAACATCAAATCCAACAACAAGAGACAAAAATAGAAGGGCTGAGAAAAGTGCACAAGTCTGCTTATGAGTTACCAACGTCTCTCCCTCCCTTCCTCCTCCTCCCTTCCTCCTCCTCCCTTCCTCCTTCCTCCCTCCAGCGACACAACAGGAAATGCTGCTCCGGCAGGGCGCCCTGCCGCGCCTCGTCTCCGTCCTCCTGCGCTACCCCAGCGGGGCCCTGGAGGGCGCCTGCCTGCTGGCCCTCTGCAACCTCAGCAACATGGGGGAGGCGGAGGAGGCGGGCCTGCTCTGGGAGAAGGGGCCCTCCCTGAGGCCCGAGGAGCGCGTGTACCACGGTGTGCCACCGCACGACCGCGGCTTCGGCTGCTCGGTGACCCTGGTGCGGGTGCTGCGCTGGGGCCCCGGCCAGTACGCGTGTAGCGTGGAGGTGTTCCAGCGTTGCTCCGCCTCCTTCTGGAACCTGCACGGGAACAAACGGCGCTCGGCACGCCGGTTCCCGCTCTGGGCTCTGGCCGGCTGCTCCCGCTGGTGCAAGAGCCTCCGGCGCTCCATGCTCCGCAGCCGGAGCCTGAAGACACGCCTGTTCCACACCTTCCTCTGACCGCCTGAGGGACTAACGATGATGGAGGTCGTCGACAACAAAAAGCTTTTGTTTGGTGATATTTCAAATAAATGATTATCAGTCAGATGCATTACTGATTGTTTAAACCGTTTTTTTTCTCGGATCTTGGATATAGGAGTGGCGGTTTTGAGACAGGCCTGTAGTTATTCAGAGTGAAGTGAAGGGTTTTTTTTAAGGAGAGGGTCCAGCCCAGAGGTCAAAGAGCTATTTACAATAGATACAATGAAAGGCCTCTACAATAGGCATAGTCTCCTTCAGTAGTCTGGTAGGGACCACATCCAAGGGGCAAGCTGATGACTTTGTGTGCTTAACCTCATCATTGAGTGCAGAGAGAGACACTGATGGTAAAGAACTGAAGGATAAAACATCAAATGATCTGTGAGGAGTTAAAGGCTCTGAGGTAGATACATTGTGAGTCCTGGGATCAGAACCTGTTCATGCCTGTTGTGTGTTCACATTTGGCCCGATGATGTCACACCTGGTGTTAACAGGCATCTCCCCGTGACCTGCTCTGCGTGAGAATGACATTACAATACAACGCATTCACAAATGGATGTGCATAGAGCCTGGGACCCATATTTAAAGAGCAGCAGTTTGGTCATACACGACCACTAGATCACTACTTACGGTGTTGTTGTGTGGAAATTCCCTCCCTTTCAAAAGGAAAATGGCGGACAATTTGGTCAATGCCAGATCTGAGAAGGGTCGGAGAAATGTGCATGCAGAGACCAAGTTTCTAAAAGGGATATAATTCTTTGTTTGATTGTGTCATGAATATGAATATGAATGACAGAATCAGTCATAAGGTCAACCACTCAACTACTAAAACGTAGACGCAGGTGATTAACTGAGTGTTGTTTCCCTAAATTCTCTCCTCATATCAGTTGATGTCTTCGGCTGTATGTCTGTTATGTATTTTAACAGGACTGAGGTGTCCGTTGGCATTGTGGTCTGAAAGAATATGGAGGTAGTGGTTTTACTCTGAAATTCATGAGAGTGCCATTGGCTATTGCATAAGAATCCCACACACACATAGCTAGACTATTACATTTGGATTGTTCAAACAATCCAAGGATTTATTGTTTTTTGCAATGTGTGAAACAGCTTTTCAGATGTAATCAGGAGAAATAAAACAACAACAACACACTAATCTTGGAAATGAGTGGGAGTTGTCAAAGCCAAAAATTGTATTCTGCAACAAAAAATGGAGAACTCTTAAATTCAATATGGTTGTATAGTATGATCATGCAGCTATGTATTAACCTGCTTATTTCTTGATCTATATCACTTCATGTCAGCTCATTGTGACCTTCTTACCAATGTACTTTACCATAAGGTATATGTTATTGTTTTTCATACATTGCATGTATGCTGTGTATGGCTACCCTGCATATACAATTTAACTAATAAAAATGTCTTGATTCAATTAAAAAATATATCTGTATAAACATTGAAACTTGAATTGTGTGGTTTGAAGCACAAAAGACTCCGTGGCAAGCATGCCTAATGGGACAAGATGGTTAGCATGCAGGGGCATGGGGACCATATATCTTTCAATAAAATCCCCCCTCAAATTGGTCTATTTGCCACTATCAACACTGTGGTGTGTTTTGGTGTCTGTAAAGAAAGGCATTGAAGCAACCCGATTGTGAAACGTCTTCCCGGTCCAACTGACTTGTTATGACAAATGTTGACGGAAAAATACCCTCAATTTTCGTTTTCTTAAAAGTGTCCTTCAAACTCGCACTTGTTCATTTAGTTTGGTAGAAACAAATTCTTCTCAATTACACAAGATGAACACTAGGTGGCATGCAAGTTGCAGATTCTGTACACTTACACTGTTGTTAGTTACAAACAACTATTACGGTTAATGATCCCGAACACTGTGACTGTGAACGTGTTGAACACAGAATGATTTCATTTAGTTTATTAAATAACATCTTTAATTTATTCTTGTTTTGTTCCTGTTCTGTTTTTTTCACACTGCTGGCAATAATTAATCTCAGACTATTCTGGAACACCATGTATGCAGCAGTGTGGTACAAACATTAGTTAGTTTATTCTCAGAGCGCTATATCCTGGGGTTAATCTTTAGAGGAGTACACATTTAACTTGTTTACTTAAGCATGCTGGTGGTATGCCAACTATATGTCTGTGTTTGTGCAGCCCTTCATTATAATTGATTATTGATTATTCAGTACAAACGTTAACAAAAGATTGAAAAGTCGACTTCTCCCAATTTCTCTCTTTCTCTTTTCCTTTTTTTCTTTCTTCTTTTTCTCTGTCTCTCTCTCTCTCTCTCTCTCTCTCTCTCTCTAATTACTCCTCTTATTGGTTCTATTCTGCTCCAGGCCTCCAAACGCAGAGGGCACATCTTCTAATCAATCCAAACTTTATTACTCTGGATGGCACTTTAATATTTCATGTGATAGAGATGAGGCATTGGAATTATTTACAGGTAGAGAGAGAGAGAGAGAGAGAGAGAGAGAGAGAGAGAGAGAGATGAGCATTCTTGCTAAACCGATTGCGCCCTTGTGGACAACTGAATGTAAAGTGCCATTTGCTTCAGGCATTACATGTAATCTACATGCCCAAATGAACGCTACATCACACTGAACATTGGCTGTTCACACCAACCACCACCAACACCCTCCCATTGTTGCATTACGAGTCAAATCTAGAGAACAGGGAAATTCTGAAAGATTGTAGTGCAATTTAATTTGAGTGGGTCTTTCGTTTCAGTTTGTCAGTTTATCAGGAGTAGATGACCTGTGAGCCCAATTAGTATGTGTGTGTGTGTGTGTGTGTGTGTGTGTGTGTGTGTGTGTGTCACACGGTTTCCAAAAGACTTCTGAGACTTTCGATGAAAGAATGGGTGACATATTCAATCTCAAGAAGATTTGCTTCTGAAGTGGTTGCCTGGTGGTAAACACAATGCGGCATTGTTGTTGCACTGTGTGTGACACACACACACACACACACACACACACACGCACGTGCGCACATGCACGCGCACATGCACGCGCACAGAAACGTGTAATAAATATCCACGCTCCCGTTGGAAATGGAAAGCATTAGCATTGCATACATACATACAGATTAACTCTGTATTACGTGCCCCCAAACCAAGATGACATTTTTTTGAATAGTTTTTATTACTTATCTTAGCAAATGAGTCAATTAAACTTTAATAAGCTTCTTGGATTCTGTGCGAACACAAATGCCATGTAGTTGTTGCCATTAGGATTTCACACTGCTGCCACAATTGTAATGAATGTTTTTCATCATTTCCCTATTGAGCCGGTGGTTCATCTCATTGTGTTGCATCTTCAGCGTTGAAAAGGAGAGGTTTATGGATTCCACAGCAAAACAAACTAAAATATGTTTTATAGAAAAGCATATACAAATTACAATCTGTCCCCTCATACGTGTAAGGAATACACACACGCACACGCTCGTGCTCACACACACGTGCTCACACACACACACACACACACACACACACACACACACACACACACACACACACACACACACACACACACAATCAAAGACAGCACCATTGTTCCTGCTGTCTGGGTTGCTTTAAGTAAACCCAATTGATGGAATGCTGCCTGAAGATGTATAACTCCATAGATAGAAGAACTACACATAACAGGTTTGACTTTCAGCTGAGCTCCAGGAGCTGTGGAGGAGAAGGGCCGCGGACAGTGATGAACCCACAGTGACTGGCCTGACACGTGGACGCCCTGCTGTCGCATGTCTGTACTACGCCCTCTCCATAATGCATTGGGCTATGACAGGCCCCTGACAACTCTGCTCAAGCCACAGCAGAGCTGCTCAATACTAATGAACGTCTCACCGTGGTGGGGAGGGAAGGAGCTTTTCTTCTTCTCCATAAAAAAAAACCCGAACCACTGCAGATAGGATCTCTGCTTTGAAATGTCTAATAATGGGCTTTGTTTTTTTTTTCAATGACAGGACGTGTCATCTAAAGATGACGAAATATATCATCAAGATGAAAAAAGATGAAGATGATGGTGATGATGGTGATGATGATGATGATGATGATGGTGATGGTGATGATGATGATGGTGGTGATGGTGATGGTGGTGATGGTGATGATGAGTAGTGAGGATGATGGCTGTTGGCGTCAGTCAAAGCCAAATGCTCACTATGCTTCACCCAGCAGCACTATGTTTGTAAACCAGGTCAGGAGCAGC
>OOFB01009181.1:3161-26037 GCA_900323305.1 Trachyrincus murrayi | reverse complement strand
CATCGAAAACAATCAGGAGACAGAACAGATCAGATCAAGCTAAAAGAGACGAAGAGATGAAGGAAGACTCAGAGAGAGAGGGGAGGGGGAGGAGGAGAGAGAGAGAGAGGGAGGAAGACTCAGAGAGAGAGTGGAGGGGGAGTGAGAGAGATGGAGGGAGAGTCAAAGAGAGGGAGAGAGAGATGGAGGAAGACTCAGAAAGAGAGGGGAGCGAGAGAGAGGGGAGAGAGGAAGGGAAAGAGACATCCATAAGGTTGACAGAGTGAGTATTTCCTAATCATCTTATAGCTTAGAGCCACAATCAAAGGCGGTTTGTTTACCGTGGATAACGATCACTTTGGGGTGGAACAGACCTGCCATCCTCCAACACCTTAAAGATCACCCTTCATTACTAGAGGCTTTTGAAAGCTTAATGGGCCCTCTCCCAGGAGACGTGTGCGAATGTAACTCACCTCTATTACCGATTCACACACGCCGGTCTCACACAGGCCCCCTGGGCTCGTTCCGCTTGTCTTGTTTGGATGAGCTCAAACAGAAGCCATCACATTCAAATGCTTTTTCTAATATCATGCATTATTTCACTGTCAACACTTTGTCTTGGGAGCTTTGAAGTTAAAGAAGAACTAAGATTAGCAATGTTGTGCAAACATGGAATACTGTATATCAAAATGTACATATTTTTTAGCTGCGTGTGTTTCTGTGGTAAAATGAGTGAATAATTGATACATTAACTGAATTCACCGATTTCAGTGGCAATGCTAGCCAAGAAATGGTGAGCGTGTACTAGTTTGACTCAAGCCTTGCCTCGCAGGAAAGCGAGTGAGAAGTGAGAAATATAGTACTTTTTAAACTTCCCCCTTTGTAAACAGCCAGAGGCACAACACTGTGCAAACAGTACTAGAAATGTCGTAGTTCTTGGAAGTCTAGTGATTCAGAATGTATATTGCTTATGTTGTTTGGCCCCAATGCATTATGAGGCGCCGCTGCAAGAGTTTGGCAAGATGACAAAGTGGAATAATTACACCATGCCTCTTTCTGGTTAGCATATTAACGTCCTATAAATCCAGACGGATTTAGAAACATATTCAAATGGGGAGAAATACGACCGTACCAAACGATTTACATGTTCACACTTTACGCATTATGTTTGCCATACAGATTGTTTTATGTAAATCATATTACATCGTTTTTCGTCAGTACACCCTTGGTGTCTGAGGTGGTATCATATATTGTTCAACTTTAATATACCATTTTTGTTTGGAGCAAACCTTTGAGATTGTTCTGCACATATGTACATTTGTGCTCAAAGCTGAAGGCAACAACATTTAAATGAATCTTACCATGGCTATGGTTACTATGTACTTTTACACTCGCAGCCGAGGAACCATTTCATGTTGTTCATGGTAATTCAGTTCAAGTCTGAAGTTCAACTTTAAAGCGGTTGAGTGTGCAGTTATGCTCCCATAGGTCTTTAACAATGTCCCGTGAAACTCCTTATTTGTTATCGGCTGCACATTGCAGGTAACTTGAGTCAGAGGCTGGAGGAGAACAGGCCTTTTGTAAAAAAAAAAAGTTCATTAGAATACCATCTGCTCAGCAAAGAAACCACAAAGGCTGTAATAGAAAGTCGAGGAGTTGAGTAGGAGAGCAGAGTAGCTCTGGCAATAATGTATTCAATAATCGGACATCCGGCATCCAGAAAGTGCTCCCGGACCGATTCTTCATGGGCTGACATTGTGACCGTGTGGGTCCACTGAGGCAGCATGGAAACGCTACATGACTACGAGGATTGCAATGAACAATAAAGCAGCAAGCAATACAAAACACACATAAATAAAATAAAGTCCAATAAAGAGTTAAACGAAAACTGTCTCCTGCACCTTTACTTTCAACGTAAACATGGGGATGAATATGCAAACTGGATTTACTCTGTGAATCACTTCAACAAACGGTTTTGAATTGACTCAATCGTAAATCAATTGCATTGATCAGCCTTGTTAAAACTGAAATATTAATGTTTGCTTTCTTGATCAATGCTACTTGGCTGGAGTACATGCATGCAGAATGTTCTGGAACAAGATTGATGGAGCGCTTTGTGATACTTGTTCACTCACAACTTTGTAAACATAGCACAAAGACCTGAGATATGTATATATGACCTGTATATGTGATTTACTGACTACAGGAGAAACGGTTGAGTGTTACTACATGTCAAGTCTTTCCTACAGGATCCTGTGCTATGAAGACACATTTTAATAATGCACACATGACAGCAGAGAGAATGAGCAAGGAGTGGATGGGACATGGGCACTCAAACATCGATGCTGATAAGAGAAATACTCGGGCGGGTTGAACTAATATGTTTTCATAGTTCCCTTGTTAGTTCCTAGTTCCTAGTCAGCAAAAATTGTGATTGTGACACAATGTAACTAATTACCTTGTTATTAAAATCATATTAAAGACCTTCTCTTCTATCTGTTTGGGCCTTATTAGTTTTCCAAGAAAAGGGATTGCTCGGGGCTAAATGTCTCTCTCTCTCTCTCTCTCTCTCTCTCTCTCACCATTCATTCTGACAGAAAAAGACGTATTTAGCTACCTGCTCCTTGCATGAGGCAAGTAGATCTAAGACCAAAGTCAACAGTGAACTCAGTAGCATTAAAAACAAGAATATGGTCTGAATCACTGCTTATCTCCCCTGAAACGCTGGTTTTAATTAAAAGATAGGTTTAGTTTGTCGATTGTTTAGCATTGACCAGAGTGACACGTTCATTTGTCTAAATGTCAGGCAGACATTGGAAATTAATCAGCAAAACAATGATGTTATGTATTTTAATGTATTTTCGTTTAAAAAATACAATGAGATCAATAGAAAACTTTTAGATATTGAGATGTTTTCAGATTGTAGGTTGAAATATTTAAAAGATTTTTAGATTAGGAAGAAGTGTGCTGCGTTATGTTTCCTGTCTGATGGACAATGCAGTCTTCTCATTAATAATCGATATGTTCACGGCAAAAACACAGGGCTCACACATGAAATAATGCATTTGTTTGTGAAACTTTTCACAGACTCCAATCAAATTAAATAAAGCAGAAGTGGGACGAACAAAACCCACCACTGATGTTTAAAGGGTAACTATGCCAACATCAAACCTCAGAAACAGCACCATCTACTGTGAAACACGGGTCATTGCAATTGATTAACCAACGAGAAATAGCATGTGCACCATATGTGTTAAAGTGATATCCCTGTAGTGTGCATGCTAGCAAGCTTTGTGTGCTTTTTAGCTAGCTCCGTTTCACATGGAAAGTAATTTGAGGACAGAGCTACCCTAGCAGTAGTCCTTTTCACACGCTTGGACCCAGGAAGCCATGCTTACCCACGCCAGCCACACACAGACACCACCGCCTGTCACTCACCAGAGGAGGAGACCTTGTACACCATTCAAGCTCTCTGCTGAAATTGAGGTGGCCACCTTCGATATGCCGGGAGACGCGCCTCGTGATTCGGATCACTTTGTGACTTTGTGTCGTCTGTGTTTTCATAGAAACAGTCTACAGCGCAATTTATGCAAGATCTTTAATCAGATATAAACGGTTAGATTCAGCATTGGCTGAATGGTGATGCCTTTTCAATGAGCGGAGAATTGCTATTTCGTTGGATTGTCATTTCAAAATATTTGGAGTTAATTCAGTGAATAATACCTCCACTAAGCATGGTATTGTTTCTGAAAAATACAGTGTTAAAGTGTATAAAGTATCATAAAAAATGAGACTGAAGTGATGGCCTTTAAAATAGAATGGCATAACATAACCTGCGTTACAATATCAGAAGAGGTATGAGTCTATCATGGTGATTGAGTGATACTCTCGTTCCGAGGTTACATTTTCCTGACTGTCGGATTTGACACGTCCCCATTTTGCAAAAGCTTCTCCGTTCAGCCATTTTCTCTTTCTCTTTCTCTCTCTGGAAGCTTCTATTGTTGTTTTCCAGAGGTGGGTGGAAAGTGGAGAGGATTGTTGTAAAAGGGTACCTCAGCTGATCTCTGGCCGGCATCGTATCGAATCGTATACCGGCAACATAACTCGGACTCAGAGTGTGTGTGTGGATGTTTGTGGATGTGGATGTGTGTGTGTGTGTGTGTGTGTGGGTGTGGATGTGTGTGTGTGTGTGTGTGTGTGTGTGGGTGGGTGGGTGTGTGTGTGGATGTGTGTGTGTGTGGATGTGTGTGTGTGGATGTGTGTGTGTGTGTGTGTGTGTGTGTGGATGTGTGTGTGTGTGTGTGTGCGTGTGTGTGTGTGTGTGTGTGGGTGTGTGTGTGTGTGTGTGTGTGTGTGTGTGTGTGTGTGTGTGTGTGTGTGTGTGTGTGTGTGTGTGTGTGTGTGTGTGTGTGTGTGTGTGTGTGTGTGTGTGTGTGTGTGTGTGTGTGTGTGTGTGTGTGTGTGTGTGTGTGTGTGTGTGTGTGTGTGTGTGTGGATGTGTGTGTGTGTAAGTGTGTGTGTGTAGATGGGTGAGAATGAGGGTGGAGCCGGTATAGGACACCTCAGTGCCAAGACAAGACAGAAGATGAAATGTGTCCTCCTCTCCAACACGTCTTTTGTTTTGTGAGGCTTACAGACCTCAAACCGAACAAAACACACAGATTCTCAGACACTCGCAACACACAATAGCCGTGCTTTTCTGCAGCAATTCTGAAAGTAGTTGTGTTAAAGTTAAAGTACATGAAGTTATATATATATATATATATATCGATTTCAAGATAGCTCAGGGACTCGCACACTTTCCACAATGCTCTGCTCTCTCTCGCTATCTCTCTCTCTTTCTCCCGGTCTCTCTCTCCCCTTTAATATCTCTGTCTCTGTGACTTTATTACTACAGTTCATTATCTACTAAAAACCATACCTCACTGGATCAATAATGGAGCTATAACATATTCTTTTCCATTTGGGGTCCTGGCTCATAGTGTTCCTTTCATTTGTAAATGGTCAAAAATTAATTGGAAAGGTTGTGCCAACATTTTAATTGACTTCATTAACTTGCCAACTGCTCTGCACTTGTTATGCTAATGTGTTTGGTTATGTTGTTTAGTTGCTCATCTCCGTGGACCATTACAACTCACCTCACACTCTAAGTAGTGTTATTGTGAGTGACCTTAGGGGACCAACAGATAGTTTTATATTTTTCCTCAGATTTGTATAGACTGAGGGCAAAATAAATGTGTTGAGTGGGCGGAGAGGCAAACAAATCTGTTGGATTTCGGAGCGGTACGAGGGAATCTAGGTGGGCCTGGAAATTCTGCTGAGCGTTCTACAGCCGCCGTTGAGATCGGGTTCCTGTTTGTTTAACCAATTTCCCTCCGGGGATCAATAAAGTATTTCTGATTCTGATTCTGATTCTGACCCTTCACGGAGGTCCGCGGTTCTGTTGGTTCTGAGGTCCCAGTGGCGGTCTTCTAGATGGACCCAGACATCTGTTCCGTCTGAGGTTCTGTGTACCTGCGCTGGGCATACCTGTGTTAAATCCTGAACATGAGAAGTGAGTCGGTTTCGCTGCCTGGGGCCCTCCAGGCCCTCTTGCACCCTCGCCAACTCCTTCAGCAAAACAAGATCATACGAGGCAACATTGTGCCGCATCTTTCCTCAGCCTCTACGTCGTTCAACAAATGCATCGCAGCACACTGAAATGCATTTGATTAGTCGCCACCAGACACAGCAACTAGGACATAAATAATTCATCTGTTCAAAATGACAAATGGGGCAATCAATCCTAGGACAGTGTTCAAAGAGAAACCCCTCAAATCCATTCGAAATTAATTTTCCGCCTTTTAGTAGGACAGTATTTTTACCAACATAATTTTCATGTAATTATTTATTTGCTAATTTGTTTGTTTATTACCGCAAATAGGGGAAATTTATCACTGTTTAGGTCCCAACAAATATCTCACCGCAAGTACTGCAGGAAAACATCCATGCTAACAGCTAACAGCTAACCACCCCAGTGCTGGTGATGCTACATGTACTATTAAATCAGTCGAATGCAAACAACAGATCATGTGGAAGAGAGAAGGAAGGGGGGGGGGGGGGGGGGGCGATGTAAACAGAGCAATAATTTCATATTCCATCTGAAAATAGCCTACATTTCACATTGTGTCCCCTTCAAAAGCCTGATAAACGCATAAAATGTTGACATGAAATGGCCAACATTGTGTCATCTAAAACCAATGCTCCATGGCCAGCAGGCAGTATCAGTGTCATCACATGGCGTGTGGTGCTTGGCGTCACACTGAACTTTCCTTCGGCGAGATAATCAGCTCTGCGCTGCCAAGACAGAGACTAATTCATCACAAGTCAATGTGCCTCCTCTTGAGTTACAGAAAAAAAACCACGGACTGCCAGCTTACAGCCATTCACTTCCCCCTCGCATATGACTGGGCTGAATGTGCAGAAGACCTGCTCCTGAATTGCTTTCCTTGTAATCAATCAGACATCGTGTCTGAGGAAATATCTGCAGCACAATAGTCAGCGGGGACCCGCATCAGTCAAGCGAGTCGGCAGTGGCGCTAATTGATGACCCGAATGCATAGCGGTGCCAGCTTCACAACTTCCAACATTCATCAAGACGTAGCGGGAATATAAATGAGAGAACGGCGAATTCATGGCTCATCCCTCGCAAACACAGAGGGTCGAAATAGGACCTTTTTTGTCGTGACTCTGGTCTGTACAAAACACAAAGTGAACCACCCTGGGGAAGCTCATTATGCTTAGACGGGCTTCACCCTGCGGGCGGAGCGGGAGCGGTGAAGATCAATGCAAAGGGAAAACAACCACCTCCTTTCACTGCACACACTCCTTCCTGTCATACTTCTCCGTTATGTCAGGAGAGTGTCTGTTGTAATACAACGTGCACTTTGTTTCCAGCGCTGGGGTTAGCCAAGTATTTCATCGCGACATTAGCGGCGGTAAAACATAGTTTGTGATCGGGCGATTCATTTTGAATTAAGAGAGTAATATCAGGGATTATCGGGCAGAATCAATCTCGACTTGTGTAGTGTCCGTTACCTGCGCGTCCATCAGGAGGTGCCTCATGAGGGTCATCGATTTCCTTAAAGGCTCCCCCTGCCGAGGATAGAAGGCCTCTGCCTCGTCCTCGTCTGTTAGGCTGCTGGGTCTGGTCACCATGAAGTGAGCGATCTGGTCGTTGAGGCTGTTCAGAGACTGAACCGCTGTAGGGAAGCAGTGAAAGGGAGAGGGTCACGGAGATGATGAAAACATGACATTCATGTGGGCCTCATGCGGAAAATATAGGAAAAGCCCGTGTTTGGGGTGCATGGGTGGTATTTTATTATACCCCTTGGGTATTTGTGCCTTCGTCAGCCAGCAAAGGTGTGAAAATGCATGGTGTCAGTGTTTATAAAGGTGTAAAAACACTGTGGTGGCAAAGGTGTAAAAAACAACAACACAATTTTTGTATCATAACACAGAGCACACCCCTCTTGCCTGTATAAGCAACATACTAATACGTATCCAATCTTTCCTAACAATAGGCCCACGGTCATCTACTGTGAATCTTGCGACAATATGGCCACCCCTTCCCCTCTGTATTAAGCGGTCAACACATGATGAGCGTCCAGCAAGGCGCCGGATGCTAGATTGGGTGAAATATAGCCAGACACTCATAAAACATTTAGGTTTAGAAATGAAGAAAGCTGTTGGTGTTTAGATTCTGTCGGTTTTAGAACGTCAAACAAAGCTGCAATCTGATTGGCTGCGCTTCGAGAGAACAGCGCCAATTGGGTCAAAGTTGAACATTGAGTGCAGTGTCAAGGTGGCAAATCTGAGATGTCCGCTAAAAAGTCTGCTGAAAGCTCCTCATGTGTTTGCCATGCCCACCACCATGTCTTCACCATGGTGACTTCTTTACCAGCAGCCAGCTGTGTGGCCTGCTCCCGTCCACTGGGTGACTTTTGGCTGGACCAAATCGTCTGTATGCGGTACACAGTTAATCTGTAATCCCACCAGTGGACACATGAAAGCCGTCTCTACTGGTATCGTCCTGCTGATGATCCCTCTCTCGCACCAGCGGGGCATCATTAGGATAAATCCATTACCAACACAATACATTCGTAATTACCTTTCCCCGTTGAGAGGTTCGGTAGTGCTAATAACAACTGTTCATTGTTTCATGAACTCATAACTGTGACGTGTACTATATTATACACACAGTAATACATGATAATAATTAGTATTGACAGTGTGTGTGTAGAGGTAAATAAAAGGTTTATAAACAGATTTCTATAATATGAATGAATCCGACCATGTCTTACAGCTCTTACGGAGAACAGAAGAATAGAATAGAAAAGGAAATTTTTTTGATCAGTTCAGGCCGAGACCCGCTGACTCACAACCCTTGGTGGGTGTCATCTAGGAAGGAAGGGCGAAGTGTTTTTTCCTATCTTCCTGTCACTCTGTCTTGGCAGTCAAACAAAAATGCACATGCACACACGCGGCAGGAAAGCTAAGGTCAACCCGGGTGAAGAGGGGCGGACAGCTACGCGTGACTCACTCAAGGTCAGCGTGTGAACGGTCCCACCTCACTGATTTATGCCCTCGCCTGCCAGCCTGCTGAACTGCATCAGCATTCAGACGCAGTTCAGCGGAGCTCAGAAGGAGACGTCGGAAAGAATGTAATGTTTTTGACGAATGGATTCTAATTCTGCATTAAACATTTTTGCGACGCATAGGCCTGCCTCCTGCTCAAAGAAGACGGTCATCACGCACACACCTCACGCAACGCGACGCTTAGCTTGGAAATGACACGGTGTCTGTCGCTAGAGACAGACCCTCTGCTGCCCACATGCGCTCCACGTTTAAATGTTATTCTCTGCACAGCTCTGGGGCATGCACCCGCGCGGGCCCAGGGGTGGAGCCGTGTGGAGTCATGTGAGGAGAGAGCTACTCGGTAGCATTCTGACTCAACGCTTGAATCGAAATGCCATCGCCTCTGGCCAACTGCGCATCATGTTTTGCATGGATATGGCCGAAACAAATTTGGGATGCTGAATAGGTTTTCACCCAAGGACATGAAGTACTTGTCTCAGTAGCAGTTCTTGTTCCACAAGTAGTTAGACTAGAACAGCATTAGGTACATTTTAAAGGATAAGTTCGGGATTTTTCAACCTGGACCTCATTGCGGACAATGCGGACAACAATTTTTTAATTTGGTCCAGTATTGAGCAAGAACCCAGCTGCGAAACGTCTGCATTGTAACCCTTTGGGGCAATGGCACCCGTCAATGTACGTCCTTCTAAAAGTGCTTGTTCTTTCCACTGTCACTGCAGAACCTACCTCCGGTCAAAGCAATATCCATGTCCAGCCAGAGCTATGGAAAGGGGGGGGGGGTGTATTCAACGCTATTTGAGGTCTGTGGTCAAAGCTTTCGAATAACCTATTTTAGGATTGAACCTAGCATACTGATTTCATTTCTCAGTCATGAGGGCTTTTTTTGGGGGGGGGGGGTTTTGCGGGTTATGCTAAGATATATATCATTTCCATTCTTCCACTGACAGGCTCAGATGGTTATAAGTGTTTGACAACATTATGGAAAGGATCCCTACAGAGATCCGGTCAGTTTGTTATTGTGTCTCACTGGAGGAGAAGTATCGCTCTGAAATCTCGCAAAATCTCACATTGTGGAAATCAGCTAAATATTCAGCCATGACTTTGAAAATCTTTTAGATAACACTAAGCTACGCTTTCTGTAGTCCAACACATCGAACTCTTACCAGCAGTCCTATCTCCAAATGATGAGCTTTTCATTGTTTTTATCGTGTTGAATAAGGAACCAACTTTTTATTTAGTTTTTTCAAACGCATCTCTTCATTTACAGGCACTCTTCAGGTAAAGTCTGAGACTTCACCCGCCTTAACGTTGCACGTGTTAGCGTGTGCTAACAAGAACATGAAGAATATGCTATTCCAATACGCTCAATGGCTAGGAGGAACAAAAGGTCACTTTAATTGTGCAAATCATACTCACCCACGCACAGGTGGCGCATGGATAGCTCATTACAAGCTTTGTGTTTCCTATGGTTCCACACACAGAACAAATGAAGGTTGTTAGCGTCTGCGCCATTAACTGCACGGAGAATTTAGTGCGAGTACAAAAACTTCCAGTCTGTATTCTTACCATAGGGAGACCAGACGTCCTCGTTCTCCGGGGACAGTCCCCCTTTCTGGTGGCCTGTCCCCGGAAATGTCCCCGTTTTCACACAAAAAAATAGGATTCTAAAAATATATTAATAGATTTTTAAATGGCAAAGCTTCAAGCGTGCTCATGAATATTAATTTATAGACAGTTGGTAATTAGTCTTGTGTCTATCTGACGGGGTCTATCTACCGACTTTATACCATAAGCAGGCATGACCGATTATAAACAACAACATCAATACTATATACTATGATCTGTAATGATTCCTTAGGCCTATTTGAGTAGCCTGCTGTTGGAAATAATCCGATACCCCCTAATGTTTTATAAAATTAAGAGTAAAACTGTCATGCATAAACCTAACAAAAAAAAAACCTGTATAATTGTACTAGAAATAACTCTGTTCTACTTTCCCCGCTTTTCTATCTAACAAATTGTGTATGACCTCGCTGACTCATCCTCCAGCTTGCAGAAACTCCCCATGAGTCTCTCCCATATTAGTGCTGCAGGGTCTCTACAAGACGTAGCTGCAACATTGAAGTGTGCTACTCGATAAATAACCGTTTATACGCATGTGCATGTAGACCTACCGCCCACTATTTTACTACAGTAGGCCGACTACATTTAGCATTTAGCAAAACGTAATATGTCCCTTTTTTCATTTCAGAAATCTGGTCACCTTACCCTAGCACAAACGATGAAATATTCTCTTGAATAATGAATGTGTAATTGGAGAAAAGCAGGCGTATGTGTTTGGTTTTTCAGATAACCAATGAAGGAAGAAAAAGGACCAGGGGTCAGTCCATTACAAAGAAGACTGCCTCATCGGTGCCGTGAGGGTTTTGAGTGTTATAATTATGACTCTATCCGTGTTTTATATACCGATGATGAGGCTGAGCTGTCAGTACGGCAGTTGCCGAGCTAGCGACCAACCCAATATAATAAGCACTGCAGTAATATGAGCTATTAACAATTGTATTTATATCTATAGGTATAATTGTGATCTGAGTAATGCGGTAGCAACAATCTAAGCTTGTCAGACGAGGTATAGATTGCATGAGATTAGCCATACCCTGAGTTATAGGGATACCAGTGAGCCTAACAATGTTATTAAAGTGTGAACCAGTGAGTGTTCACTTTACTAAACTAGTAAATATACCTGGGGAAGCCTATGTTGGTCATGCTACTTTCATACTGTTGCGTCATGCTTTGAGTCATCTGTACAGTTTCTCTTTTCTCCAAATCAAAGTGTTTAGTGCCACTAATAGACTTAGTGTTTTGGGGATTCAGCGTCTGTAACGGTTCAATTTGTCTCAGGTCAAAATGGAAAAAATCTCTAAATAATATAATCCCATAAATATGTATGTTTACATATAACGTACAACATATAACATATAACAAAAATGTGTTTTGGTATGAGTAAAACCGGGCAACAGTCACTGCAAAACCTAGCTCCGGTCAAAGCATTTTCCATGTCCAGCCAGAGCGATGGAGAGGGGGGGTGTATTCAACGCAATTTGAGGTCTGTGGTCAAAGCTTTCGAATAACCTATTTTAGGATCGAACCTATAGCATACTGATTTCATTTCTCAGTCATGAGGGCTTTTTTTTATTTGGGGTTTTCGGGGGTTATGCTAAGGTATATATAATTTCCATTCTTCACAAAGACAGGCATTTGGACGGATCGATTATAGTTTACAGAAGTTTGCTTTGCATAGAAATGACCGAATCCCGCTCTCTGCCTGCCATCGTCAACACAAACCTGTCATTTAGTTGTTTGCAGCACTTTCCACAAAGGAGCTCTATCCATCCACTGATTGCCTGTGCATTGTCGCCGCTGTGTGAAATTGGACACTTTCACCAGTGTGTGCACACTAGAAACACCTCATGTGGTGATTGGAAACGTACGAACAATCAAATGATTATGCCATTCCGTGGCTGTAAATAGTAGTTCTTGCTGGACCAGCTGTGTGTCATTATACTGTAATACTGAATGGCAGGACCTGTTGTCTTGACCAACCTATGCATTATCTGCTGTTGTAACAATTTGCAACAATGTGCTTGGTGGATGGACAATCGGAAAGTAAGTGTGTGCGTGTGTGTGTGTGTGTGTGTGTGTGTGTGTGTGTGTGTGATGGGAGCACACTTATGCATTTTACAATTTTCATTTTTTACGATATTTCCGAATAAATGGTCCACTCTGATAACAGAATAATTGGTGCTGCTGAAGAAGATGGGTGTACAGTCTTACAATGAGAGCATCAGGCCCCATGGGCCAGCCTGCATTACTGGGCCTCTCTCCTCCTCCTTCCTGAGAGTAACTGTAGCTCCATCTAGCTCCCACTGCTCTGAATGTGCAACACGCGTTAGAATTCTGATGAGTTTAGACCCGGCGTGGCCATGAAATGATGCAGGCCTACTTAAATCCACATTCAACAATGGCTTTATCAAAAATGATCTTTTACAGTTCCATCATCTCGTGAAAAATTGTGGATTAGATTTAGGTTTAGCGTGACAAAAACCAAGCGTGACAGTGGACACGGTACAGTGGTATAGCAACTGTATAACACATACAACACATTACAGATAATGTAGAAAGCAAAAAAAAAAGGTCATCCATATAGTTGGTTTAGGTGGTCAAAAAAAACAACAACATGTTTTTAAACTTTACAGGGATAACTATTTAAGTGGCTCCAGTAGCACAACTTTGCACTTTACCAAAATAATATTCTGCCTGCAATCTCAGAGTACAATTGTGTGTTCATGAATAATAACTGATTGTGGGTTAGTGGGTTTTTGTCCTTCTACACAACTGTTAATGTCAGGATGCCTATTAATGATAATTCTTCCCCCGTCACTGAGGTTTCGTTCCCTTTTCTTTCACTGCTGTCAGTCCACGATACACATGATAACAATTACCCCCATTGGCAACATAGCAAGCGGTAACATAGGCGGCCCACTCTGGGGGAACAGAAATACAATCTCTGAATACTAATTGCTTCCTAAAGAGTGGTTGCTTTTCCCCGGAGATAATTTCATAATGAAAATAGAAAAATGGTCATGAAAACGACTTAAGAAAAATCGAATAACAACTTTGAGTGTTAGGGTTTATGTGTTTCAATAGTGCTTTAAAAGGCTTCATATTTTTTGCACATGCTATACCATGTACTTTGCAGCAACAAGGTGTGTATTAGACCTGTTTCCCAGGCATTAGACAACACATTGGGTTTTCTAATTAGTCTACCGTAATACTGTGGAAATGGCAAACACTGGATTCATTAAAAGCCCTGATTTGAAAGAAACCAATGAGTCATTCAAGTGCTCAACGTTTTCAATTCATTTTGTAACATTGTGTCAAGGGGCAAATTCACAACCAAACGACCAACCTTGTAGACTTCAAATGTGTTGTAATCTTTACATATGACAAAGATAATGTACAGTGTATATTGTAAATATTATATTTTGACATAGGAATTTAACGGAAAGAACATATTGTTTTACTATCACAGTTCTAATTCAGCGATATATTCTGTACTCGATGAGTCGTGTGATATTTACTGGTCCTCCAGTCGTTAACACAACTCTCTCCTGCAACCTTTGAGCAGGACACTAGGAATAGACGCTGGTATGAGAACGGCTTGCTAGGAGTATGGGTGTGGGAACTGCATGCGGATTGTATTTTGCCCAAAGCAACATTGCCACCACCTGGTAGCTCTGATAGATGCTACACGGCTATCATTTAGCCGCGTTTCTCTCTCAACACGGGGGTGTTAACACGGCTAATCTTTATAGAGTCAACAAATTATAGATTCAACTAACTAAAAAAAAACAATCCTTCCTTCTCATTGGGCAACAATCTGACTGGCTGCACCCTGGAAACTACTCAGAGACTGAGACTTTTCATCTGCTGATTGAATCTAACCCTATGAAAATGTATATGAGAAATAGCTTTTTTTAAATTTGCATTGAATTTGCAGTGGTTATCGTGTGTTGTTGTGTATTAATAGCAACAGGGTTGTGAAGGGGTCTGAAGCAAGGCGGTGTGAAAGTCAGAGGAGATGTGACATGGCTTTAATCAAGGTGTCACATGACTTCTACACCCCCCTCCTCTTCTTCGGGGTGGGCTGAACAATCATATCAAAGGCCCATTTGGTCCTTTGATATGAGGTAAAAAAGAAAAAAGTTTAAAAAAAAGACTGTTTAGCACCATTAACCCCATTGGGCATATATTAAGGCAGTGTAACGATGCTCTGCAGCATCCTCCAGTGAGATAGCAGATAGCCTTATTACTGATGGCAGGACTAATGGTATGTGACTGATCACCAGGGGACCACCTGTCCCATTATGCAGAGGTGGAGAAGTTAGAACAGAGGTGTGTTAACAGTTCTTCAACAGGGCATCCGAGGGTAATATTTCCAAGGCCTGCCTATCTTCTCTCCGTCTGTTATTAGAGGCCGCTCATTTGAAACATCCACCGAAGACATTTACTGTATATATAGCGGACATGGTCACACGTGGACCAACAGGCACGCTTTGCAAAGTTACACACTTTTGAACTGCTGTTGATTAAACCATCAGCTGATGTCTCAGCTGAGATGAAGAGCAAACAACAAATTAATTGAAGCCGGAGCGGGTCCAATTAGGTGTTTGAGCGTGTGTCGATGTGCATCAGTGTCTGGATGGAAATGTGTTGGAGTCACAGCACTGCACTGAGGCACAGAGACACACGCTCTTCATTCATTTCCCTCGAGGAGGTAGTCATGCGACATGTCAAACAGAGTCTCAGCGAGTGACGGGTTTGCCGTGTGTTCCCTTATCAATTTGCTTTGATGCACAAAATTCCTCTTGAGAAGGCAGCCTCTTAATGAATGGACGATGTGGCGTGTGCACAAGTTACCGCAGTACAGAAAACAACCCGAGTTCAAAGGCATATCCCCGTAATGTGACACCACACCCATAGTGGGAGACATCTTCTGCGGTTGATGCTTTGATGCCAAGTGTGCATTATGCAAACCTTTCCAAAGTTGGGTGGCTCCAAACTCTGTAGAAGACACAGGTCTTTACCACAGAGTAAAGGGCACGTTACTGATGCAGAAAACCTCATTATTTATATATTACCATACGTTATATTACCTTTTAATAGTTATTTCTCATAGAAACCGGCAGTACTGAATATTTTAATGAAACAAAGGTTTAGTGGCCCCATGACTGAGATGCTTTCTTTTTTAGCTTAATGACGTTTTTATTTTTGGTTCAGTGCATTGGATTTTTCAGACGGTAAAACAGAACAAAGCACACTTTGCCATCCAGTTCCTTCGGATGCTATTTAAATATGCTTCCTAGAATATTTGTACAATAGTGATGGAAACTGGGGCTGAATTGTAATTCATGTGAGAAATCTTAGATGTTGCAACAGGATGTTGACGAAGAAGAAATGATCAATGCCATTACTGAGCACTGAGTGCACTGATAAGCGCTTAACAAGTTTTTCCTGCTTATGTTTTAAAGTCGCAGAAGGTAGCGTAGGTAATTATGTTCAATTCTGCTCGTGAAGAAAAATAAGACACTCAAATACACACACACACACACACAAACAGTTTCTTCATCATTTCCATTCCAAACTGAATGCCAAGAGGATAAATTACCCACAAACACACACACATGCCAAAAACAAAGCTATTATTACATATATATAAGGCCAACCATATCATAAGTCCTTAGCCACTACCTGACATTTAGATAATGAAGTGCATCTCTTAATAAAACCCACTGAATAACCCAATTGCAAGCCAGCAGACCCATTTGTCAAAGCAGTCAGTGGTAAATACAGCTGGTTATAGCCCTGCATTCTGTTAGCCCACTTACTAGCCTGCTATAGCACGCTGCTGTGTGTAGGGTGACAGTGTGCCCTATGCTGGTATGTAGGTTGTTTCGATGGAGAGTTGCGTGTTACAAGCAGGGGTTGTCATGACGTAATCTCGTGGCCAGACCGCATCGAGGTAGCGTGCCCTTTCACTTCTAGCTGTGCAAACAAATTCGGAGACACCTCGTTGAAGGCATAGCGTTCCGCATCTGCAATCTCTCGTGCTTCTTTCCTAAACGTGACAACATAACCAAAATTTGCTTGCAAAAACATAGTAAAGTAAGAAAGCTGCTTTCTAGTTGCTGAGCGATAGTTGCCCATTTTCATAAGATGTTCATTTTCTGTATGAACTGTGACATAAAGCAATCCCTTTTTCTTTCCATTAATTCCTTGGGCTTCTACGCAAGAAGTAGGCTACAGTCAAACAGACCCAATAATGATATTCTGTAATAAACGCGCTCAGCGACTATAAACTGTGAACTTTCATCTGTGCCGAGTGTGGTCTGCATGTTAAAGAAGCACTTTAAGCAGGTTAGCTTGCATTTCACCACCCGGGGAGATGCAACTGCCGATGTAAATGCAATCTGTGCATCTGCCATTCTCTCTCTCTGTTGCGCTTTACACCGTGGCAAGCCGTGCACTGACTAACGAGCATTAAGACGTCTGCCCGGGAATGGAATAAGGTTATAAACGCTGAACTACTCCCGGCACCATTATAGGACTTGGCATTAGAATTAGCAGCAGCAAGGTGGATATAAGTTGCGAGGAACGGATTCATTGGAAGTCTAAACACCCACGTGTGGGCCTCGGAGACTTTGCCCTTGAAGCATTTAGGCATCAAGAGCGTGTATGGAAGTAGACAAGAGTACAGTCACCTCTGTCTGTGACAGCTCATCGGTACATCACATGCTAGCATGTACCCACCTTCCCCTATAGCACACGCTGTGATCCCTGCACCGCCTCTACTTCTAAAGACGACCCTCATCAATTATCATGCCAGCCCAGAGGAAGGCAAAGCTGTGGCGGGCGTTATCATTTTGACCTACAAAGTGTGTTCACGGGGGGCCCCCCATGGTTACCAGCCCACTGCCCCCCCTCCCCCCTCCCTCTGTGCTCCTTAGCTGGGTCTCTTAAATCAACCTCTCAGGCTGGGCCAGCCTCTGGCACCGGGTATGCGGAGAACAGCTCCACAGTGGAACTAAGGGGTTTAGACTTATAGGGAGGATGAGAGGGAGGAGAGGAGGAGAGGACGGTGGGAGGGGGGGAGAGAAAAGAGGACAGCAGTGCTGGGTGAAGCTGGGCTCGGGCAAATGTGTGGAGTCAGCAGCACACATTCACATTGAGTTCGAATGGTGCAGGAACACGGCCAGGCAAGCACAGAACTCTCTCTCTCTCACACACACACACACACACACACACACACACTATACACAGAAATACAGGAGTGCGCAGGATGGGGGAGTGTATGTATGCATGCACATACATGCACTGCTGCATCTTTCAGGCTGCTGTTGCTGTTTACAACTCCTGTACGTGTGTTTCTCTTGGCAGCAGCACATGCATGTACCTCAGATGGAGGGAGGACACTTTTAGCTGCTACTGAGTGGGAGAGGGGACGACATCACCCAGAGGACTCGCTGTTTGCTCTGTCTGAGAGCCCTTATGAAGCTGTTTCAAGATTGGGATTCTTCCAAGCGCCTCTTTTCGGTTATATTTGCTCGTTCAGGTGTTTCATTGCATACATTTTCATGGATGGATTAAAAAGAGACAAATCATGGGAGAGAGAGAGAGAGAGAGACAGGTGAAAAGGAACAGAAGGAGAATAGATGAAAGGGCGGTAAGAGGAGGAGTCAGAGGAGAAACAGAACAGAGCGATTCAAAGATATCAATACAGGCTTGATGTTCTTGATTTTCAGGTTACAGTCGTGTTTGTTCCGACTACGTAACACCCCATCAGTCACCAAACAAGCAAACGTCGATAACTGACGACCCAACCTGACAAGCCAATAAACCATTCAATACTTCCTGGTACGGGCTGTTAAACGTGACGCGCGGGGCGGACGCTGACATACGTGTCTTGTTTTGTCACGTCATGCCTCGCTAGTCATGCCTCGCTAGTCCTGACGAGCTAGTCATGCCTCGCTAGTCCTGACGAGCTAGTCCTGACGAGCGACGGGAAGCTTAGCCGTTCTTGACTGTACACAGTACCTCTCCGCTGAGCCTCATGCGCTCCCCTGCCACTCAAGGCTAAGCTGCTGATTTCCTGCCTGACCGTGGAGGATTTGTCAGCCGGGGTGAATGCAACGCTACTGCAGTGGACTCCCATTGGTGTGGTATTGATCGCCGTCAAGGATACAGCCCTAATGAAGAGCCATGAGCTCTTCAGAGAGCCAACGAGAGGAGCCCGCAAAACTACACCACCGTGAACAATAACGTGGTGCCGTGCTCCACGCGGGAGATGCATGAATAAATAAATAGATAGAATAAACTCAAAACCAATCAAGATCTGGTAAATGTGCACAATCTCTTCCAGAAATAAACAGGACCATGAGTCATTTGGTGATTGGAACATGAGCCATGACTACCTGAGGGCAGCCAGTGGCTGGATCAGACGCTGGGATTGGTCCAGAGAGAGAGAGATCTAACTAAAGTTAGGATTGGCTCTGATTGAGCGATCAGCAATACCGCTGCTGGGGGATAAGCAGTACCGCGATCAATAAGGACCACTACTCTAAGTAGAGATATGTAAACTACAGGCAGGAACAGCATGAACCCACTGCAGTTGTGTTGTGTCGTGAATAAAACTGAACGCGGAAGCCGCCACTCTAATTAATGACACATATGTGATTTAATATGAAATATGAAAACAGGCTCAAAGAATAAGGGTGACGGACCATAACAATAACCGGCACTAATATGTATGTTTCGATGACAAATGGACATGTTGAAACTGAAAGGCACAACGATCTCTTTTCCGAGGACCATTTCACATCGCGGCTAGCGAGGTTATATGGCCCACAGCCCGGGAATGTAATATCTATAAAAACATTGGCTATGAGCCAGCTCCTTGCCCTCTACGAGTGCAGACAAAGGGATCACAATCTTCAACACAGAGGACAAAGCTGTGTGCTTGGAGAGTTATAGACCCCCTTCACCGGTGTCCAAACCTTACCTTGTCCTCTGTCTCCTCATCACTTTGGTTCAGTGGAGCAGGAAGGAGACCTCTGGGCCGTTTACAGCACGACCTCGACTGATAGCGAGGAAGAGCGCGCCTGCAGTGAACAGTGTTTTAAGAACGTTGTTGTTCGAGTGCCTCTCGTATATCTGTACTGTAGTGTGAATACATACAATGCAAATTGCATCGTTTTCATTGTGTACCTTCCCTGCAAGAGCATGTGACCCCCTCGAGTCAAACCAGAAGGTGTTTTCCTTTCGTTGCCAACATTTAGATATACTGGAAAAGTTTGCCGATAAACAAAGAGAAATCCTGGCCAGCCGTCTAACATTGCAATAAACGTATTTCATAATTTATTTTAGTGCAGCACTTCCAGTCTACAGAGATATTAAAGGCGTACATTTCATGTTAGTACAACAGCCAAAATCCTCCACAGTGCTCATTTAATGCTCTGGTGAACTATGCCATGAATATTTGAACAAAAAGCCAAAGCCAAAACAAAACACCAGCAGACTTTAAAGTTAGGAAAAGGCAAACGATTCAAGTGTCAACCTGTATGCAACATGTATGCAACACTCACTAGTCGAGCTTTAATGAATAATTCAGGAGCTCTTTAAAGATTCCTGTAACAGTAGCAACACTTGGCATTCAATTGAGGTAAGTTTCCGGTTCTGGCTTTAGCAACACATTACTGTAGCTATGACACAAAGATGGCATTGGCACAGTATTTCTTAATGTTGATGAAATATACATACACAATATTGAAATATATTTCTGAAACTATTCTCCTAATAGTATATAGTATAACATATCATAGTATAATAGTATGACATATCAACTGTTCATCAAATGTCACTGAGGCATTTGTCCCCTGTCGTAGGCTGGAAACCTCATCACTTCATAGCTTCAGTGCCTCCAAGACATTTCCCGCTGAGTCAGAAGAAATAACAATGTGGAAATGTTAAAACCCTGATTCCAACACATCAAAACAAAGGCAAGTGCGACTGGGTTTTGGCGTATCTGTTTGCTTGCCCTACTTGCTTGTGGAACCTGACAGGAAACCACTGCAGCATCGTCTGCAAAATACACAACACCCACTGACCCACAGTCAAACACGGTCACATAACTTCAACACCGAATTCACAAAACACATTTAGCAAATTCTCGTCTTGCTATAGATCAGGCAAATGGCTCGGTGATACTTTAAAATGACAATTTCAGGAATTAGCTGAATTAGAAAACAGCTGGATTCTGATTGAGTCTTGCCCAGCCTCATTAAGTCTCACCCAATCAGTGGGCCCAGAGAGAGAGACTGGACAAACAGCACTTCAAAACCATACATTTAGTCAAGCGGCGTTCAGCCATCTCTAAGTCTGAGGCGGAATATTAATCTAAGTAAGTAAATCGTAAGTAATTTTCAGCTGGTTATCAACACGGTATTAATGCAACATTTCAAAAGAAAGAAAGAAGACGACTTCTAAATGGGTCCTCTGGCGAAAAGACCATGGAAATGGAAATGCCGGTGAGGACAATAACATGGCCACAGCACTGCTCATTCATCTTGTCTGCGATAGCACTAAATCTTACATAGCAAGTAGGACAAATCAATCATAGATGGAATCTCCTGCCACAGCCCATTAGCTCAAGCAGAAAGGCCGTGTGTTCCCCGGGCCCTGGACAGAATATTGACATGTGCTCTTATTATTGGATACAAACAAAGCAATATGTCTCATTACAGCGGCATCTCGGCTGAATTGCCGATAATGACTTTGTTTTGAATTTCATCTCCTTATTTCTTTCCCTTTTGTTGTCTCCCTTTAACCTCTCTCCAGGTGACGATGAATGGAAAGCAGAGCAGTTAGCAGCGGGTTTGAGGAAGCGTAGGAGAACGGGAGCGCTGGCTGTGAGTGTAATGGCGTTATTCTGCTAAGCACCGGGGGCCATCCTCATTATCCAACGTGTGACTGTGAAGAGTCACTTTGCATCTAGTGTCGAAGGAAGGCATCAACGGTAGTGAACAAGATCTTGTGAAGCCAGATGCCCAAATGAGGGAAGATGTGTCTGACATAATCATTCTGGAGATTCAAGTCACCTCCCCCCTCAAACAGCCCTGTCTTTTTAGCCCCATGGGGAATAGGAATTCTGACCATGAGAATGAATTGCATGGTGAGGCCATTAGCTAAAATACATTTTGATTTCAGGGATTCCGTTCACTTTTTCTTGTGGTCTTGAAACATATTTTTTATGATTTTTAATAATTCACTCGGCCTGAGCATGAGAGCCTCTTTGAGAATCCACCCGATGCCGCAAGTTCACTTCACTTTGAAAGAAGTATTTCATGAATGACCAGTCCTCTCCGGTCCACTGTGGGTTACCACAGCAACGACAGAGAAGCTGGTCATGTACTGCACCTGATAATCACTCACAATTTAGGAGTTGCACCTGAAGTCACAATGCAAACTAATGTGGAGGTGGCACCACCTTATTGTCCTGCACTTTGCAACACGACAATGGGAGAGTGTTAGTTAAGAGTTCCCAGCAGGTCGGTAGTGTAAATAGGTCTACGGAGATTTAAATAGGTTGCACATATGGAGTAGAGAGTCTGCATGCATACTATCGCAGTGATAAAAATAACTGCCACAGCCTACCTGACACTTATGTTAAAATATCCACCTTTCTATTAATAGGGACTACTCAGAACGCTGTAGAAACCAGAAGAGCATACCGGTTCGTTCACACTGGATCAACATAAATCAATACGGCAGATAAAATACAAGCCGGGATGAGCTCGTGAGGTCATCAACACAGAGGGCGGGGATTATTGGTTAAGACTTGACATGGACCAATGATGTGCACGGCCAGTGCAGCAGGAAGGGGTGTCTAGCGGCGGTGTGCTACTCACTGGCTTGCATGATCTGTCCCTGGTGTCCAAACACCTGTGAGAAGGTGGCATGGCTGCAGGTGAGGGTGTCCTCCATGTCTGACACGCGCTGAGCACACAGGAGAGGAGAGGAGAGGAGAGGAGGAGAAGAAGAGAGGAGACGAGGAGAAAGGATGAGACAAGAGGAGAAGAGAGGAGAGGAGAGGGGTTATTAAGGAGGTAATGCCCGTGCCAACAACGCGGTAACATCACGCCATAACACCAAGATGAACAGAGCAACGCAGGACACACACACAAATAAGAAAGAGAGAAAAGAGAGAGAGAGAGAGAGAGAGAGAGAATGAAGAAAAACGAGTATGTAGTATTCAGCGTGGCTTGCCTTCACTCTGTAGAAGCTGCTGTGTGATGTGTCTCCTGGACCGCGGCTGACGGCTGCTCTCCTCCTCCAGACCAGAGCTGCTGCTGCTGATCTGCTGCTGATCTGCTGCTGGCTGGGGGGGGGAGCCCGTCACGGCCCCAGTTCAGCCAATACCAGCAGCGCTGCTCCCCGCACAGCTAATGAGGGGGGCGTGTCCGAGTCCATGCCCCTCTCTCTGACTCAATCTCTCTCTCTGCGTGCGTATGCGTATCCGTGAGTATAGGGGTATGTGGGTGTGGGAGGTGTGTCTGTGTGTGTGTGTGTGTGTGTGTGTGTCAGGAGAGTCTGGCTGATGTTTCCTAATGCTGCAGAGCCCTACAGGTAAGAGCTTCAAACAGGC
>OOFB01009180.1:0-13342 GCA_900323305.1 Trachyrincus murrayi | reverse complement strand
CGCCCCCCCCCCCCCCCCCCTTCCTCCTTTGCATACACACATCCACCCCACCAACTCCTGTTCTCACTCACTGCAGACGAATGCAGCAAGTTGCTGGAGGACAGACCCCCCAGAGTCAGTGGTTAGAGAGAGAGAGAGAGAGGGAGGGAGAGAGAGAGAGAGAGATCTAAGTAACTCCCAATAAAGGGCTCCAAATTGGTCATTAGAGTAATCAGGCGAGAGGGAAGTGTTGCTGTGACCTCGTCCATTAGCGGAGATGGTGACTTTGTGTGTCTTCGCTAACTCGTTCGTTTGCCTGTCTTTTCTCCCTCCTGAGTTCCTCCTTCCCCTCCTTGCGTCTCAGAAGACCCGTCCACCGTCCACCCCGCTCGCATCAGAGCTCTATGCATCTTCTCCTTTTCCATTCCACTCTGTGTATCTCATGTCTCTATGTCTCTGTGTTCTCCGTCACCTTCTCCCGAGACCCCGGGCCGTCTCATCGATGGCCTCTCGCACTCCGTCTGTGTTTCTCCCCTCCTGTCCTTCCCTGTCGGGCTCTCCCCCCCCCATCATGGTGGAGAGAGAGACAAGAGAGCAGGGGTTCACCAGAGACAGAGATTAGATGGTATAAACACACATGGCAGCTTCCGGAGAATTGTTTTGCAGCCGAGGCATTTGCAGACAGGTTTTATTTTGACTGCCATGAAAAACATAGAAAATATGATAGCAATGTTGAATATTAGATGCAATAGGATACCTTTAAATAAATTACCCAATATACCCAATATACTGGTGTGTGTATGTATACACACACACATATATATATATATATATATATATATATAGTTGAATAACAAAAATTGGGGAAGCAACCACTTTTTAAGGTGTATTATAGTATTCTCAGCTTACTGGCTTATCCTTCACCAACGAACGACCGTTCAGAAGTGAACGGTCGGCGTGTTTATGTTCAGTGAGTGCGACTACACAGTCGGAAGCGCTGAACGATTCGGTGAACAAATCTCGCGAACAAATCTTTTTAATCTTTCTAATGATTCAGTACGCTAAAAATAACTGCTTTGCCCATCACTATTCGTTATGGTCTTGTTGGTCATTTAATCAAAGCGTACCATCAATCCGTGTTCAATTAAATGAGATGTGAAGAGTCAGGAACAATCAGAATTGGTGCTAATCAGGAAAATGGCTAATCTGTTTCTTGTAATGAGCTGGGAATAAAACAGCAGATTTCTATAAACAATAACAAACAGCCAATATAGGGAGTGAAGTCCATAAATGCCTTTGTGAGAATTCATATTGTAGAGTCAAGCAGCTCCAACACAATGTATTTTGTCTTGTTATTTTGACTAGAGAGCAGTGAGTTCTGTGAGAATATTGCTCAACTGTGTTGTTGTTTACCTGCTTGTAGCAACAATCCACTAGTGCAGAGTAAACAAGCCAACATGTACCAAATATTCAAACTAATGAATATGGAATTACTAATTAAACCGGGGACCAAGCAATCATTTGGAATCAAAAGGTACCCCTCAACAACGTGTGTGTGTATTCGTGTGTGCAACTTTTTTGACTCCACAGCCACCAGTGGGGGTTATCATTCATCCAAGCCTTGGGTTTATTTAATCTGGTAACGCTACTTTTAGTTCTCTCCAGAAGCGGCAGGTATGCAAGGCAGCCTCTCCCTGAGCCAGAGACAGCGCCATCATATCTTGACAGCTCTCTGGGAGAGCGGCTGCCCTAATCAGCCTCTCCCGTGGTGGCGGCCTGCGTGAGAAATATATTGTTTTTTTTTACCCGGGAGGCCAGGCTCGGCACAGTGAATCATAAGGCTGTTCCTGTCATGTCTGGCGGAACAGCTATGAGTAAAACCATGCCGCCACACCAGCCACTAGAGCTAGCCTGCAGGGTGCAAGGTTGCATGATAACCAGACTGTAAAAAATATGGAGTAGTGTAGCCGTGACGTCACCCGTTGGTTTACACACAACCGTTTTGAGGGTGTACATTTGCCTCCTACGGAGCGATGCCATTGTTTGAGATTTTTTGCAACCAGCAGCGGAAACGATCCATATTTGGCCCGTTGAGGGCGGGAATTGAGTGGCCGCCAGTAGTCTATGCCCAAAATGTACTAATATTCAAACCTTAATAGCTTTAACTTTAATGTTGGAAAAAAACGGGACTTCTCAAAGTACACAATATGGGATGAACTAGCCACTGAGATTCTGACACAAAAATAAAATGGTGACTGGTCTCTCTGCATCCAACCTCTGCGAACAACCTGTAGGCCGTTAGAGGAACCACATGGTAGTCTCTTCTGCCAGGGCTTCACAAACAGGCAGTCATGGCTGCCGCTTGATGCTAAGCTATATAGTGACCACATATCTTCCATCATTGAAATAAATTGAATGCATTTCAGCCTCACTTAGATAGCTGCTGCTTTTCAAAACAATCTGGTTGTGGTTATGAATATCGAAAAAGGCTGCGGTGATCCATGGAGGTACATTAGAGCCATTGTTAAATACGCTGATACTGGGTGTGGAAGAGCTGAACAACAATGGAATGCCACAAGTGTCTACAACAAAATGTGTGAAAGACGAAGAAAATGACAGGCAGGGGTTTGAAGTGAAGGACAGAAAAAGGCTGAGGCCACAGGGGACGAGAAACATCGGAGAAACAAACAGTGGATGCAATGAAACCAGGATCAAAAGCATTGATTAGCAGTCGCGTGGGGAGACCGCCAGAGAGACGGGAGATGCGGGGAAGCTGTAAAGATGACAAAGGAGGAAAGCACTGGGAACAGAGAGAGAGAAGCCGTGAACCAGTTCATTTAACAGGGTTGCCATGGCGATCAGCGTCTATGATGAATGTGTGGGTTGATTACATAACCGATTGACTGTAATTCAGCCAGCTGATGGAACATGATGGCCTGCCATCGTCGTCTTAGACAAACTGACATTGGTTGAGAAAAAAAACGAAAAAGGTAAGCTTCCGGAATCACATAGACGATAATTTTTCCAATGAATAGAATCACCGAATGCAGATGAAGTAAGACTTGTGCAACATGCAGGGAGAACTCTCTATCTCTTCCATGGCCATCTATTCATACCTTGCTTCGGATGGATCTCACAAATCATAAATAATGAACAGACCTACAATACGTTTCAATTATTATTTAACTGTGACTCAAGGTCCTTTTACAGCAGGCACGTAACGAATAAACCTCACAAAAAAGCGAGAAAAACTGAAAAAAAATGAAATCGCGCCAAATAACTGTGTGAGCTCACAATGAGTCTGGACTGCTACCTCTGCACATGACCACCTCTGATTCTGAGGCAAGCAGAGTCACAGTCGACAAGAAAAACACAAAATACACGTTGTCCGGGTCAACGTGTGAGATCCCATCTGGGGATATTGATTGCGTCTCCATTTGTCACCATTAAAAGTCTCTGTGAGAGATATTTATTGTATTTAGTTATTTCAGCATAGCTTAATATGACACGGTTAGGCGATCCTGTATCCTGGTGGGAAATGCGAGACTGAGAACACTGCTGAACCGCTGAAACAGAGCCCAGTATCAGTACATGGTACAATAATTCCCGCACCTTGGAGACCTTTTAATTCAAATAAAAGTTCAAGTAGGCACTTATTAGACATAGTTGAATCATAGCTCAAGAACACAATGTTGTGAAGTAGCGGAGTGGTCAACGCTGCAGTTTTAGCCACAGCGACAGTACAGCTAATGTTGTTGTTGTTGTTGTTGTTGTTCACACGATGCTACCACGCTCATTAATCTTCACACAACTTGGCTTGACATTTCCGAATTAAATGTTATAATTCGTAATTCGTAAAGACTTCCCTCGCATATTTGCACCCGCTGGTATATGAATGACTCCCACTTGTCAACGGCGTTTCAATTCATCCATTCAGAATATACATTCTCCGAATCAATACTTAACAACTCCCATAGACGGCAGAAAAAGAAAAAAACTTCGACTTCGACAGCTAGCGTCAGAAAGAAGACACCAGAAAAAAATTAAAAAGCCTCGAGAAAGAAGGGAGCGTAGAATTCTCTGGCATTAGCAAAGTGTGATCCAGTAATATAACCGGTGCAGCGGTACCTCGATAGCGAAGCCGGGTATTGTCAAACGTGACCAAGGTCATCGCTGAAACAAGCTAAGCTAAACGTGACCAAGGTCATCGCTGAAACAAGCTAAGCTAAACAAGCCACAGTGCAAGGTTGAGCTTGGTGTCAGAGGGCCCCCAGCGCCATGGCAACCGCATAGACGGTTGTGACACCTGTTAAATGGCACCGATTCACGAGATAGAGAGAGAAAAAAAAACACAACGAATGTTCATCGTTATAGAATGTGGTTGCTACTAAAATCGAATGCTGAATAGGGAGTATTAACTATTTTGATAAATATGACATCTGCTCTGATTAAATGTTTGCTAGCATATATGAATGCATAGCCCCCTATAGTTTATGGTGTCCATATTGATAATTATCAGTTGAAATAGAGATACATGCACTCACTCAAGTATTGGAAATTAAATCAAAATAAAATGTTAAATCGACATAATGACCAGATGATTCCGAGGTAAAAGCTCAGAAATAGTTTTTACGTCCACTTTTAGGGAATTCAATGAAACAATACATAAAATACGAAAAACAACAACTAATAACTGAAAAATAATTATTTTAAGTTTTCAAGTTTTTATTGTGTCTGTAAGGGGTAGGAGTGGTAATGTCTAATCCAAGCAGTACGTTGGCAGTTTCCATATTCAAATCAGCTCTCAAACTCTTTGTTTCAAGGCCCTGATTCAATATCAAGTAGAAACACTTATTGAAACAATTTCTATAGTTTTCCCATCAAAATCCCTCATCATTACATCAAGCTCCAATCACAATCAGTAGCTAGAAGCTAATCCTCAACCCCCCTTGTGGAGTGTGTGTGGTTGGTGGCTGGTTTAAGGAGCCTCACCTGGCCTCAGTCAAACTGATTAGGCTCTGGGGCTGCCGGGTGAGGCTGCACACTCGTGGTGCATGAGAATAATCAAGGCACACAGGATAATAAACCAGCCATCACCACACACTCAGGGAGAGAGAGACCTCTGACATGTCAGCAATGTAACACCTGCTCTGGCTGTAACATCTTGCCAACACTCCAATAAACTGGTTTTCAACATCTTACCTGTGTCCTGTGTGTCAGAGGAGCCCAGAAAAGCTACTTAGGTGGCTTAAGTGTTGCAGGGGTCAACTGCCACAGCCCTCCATTCTAAATAACTATTATTTACACCAACAATTATTTACCTCTACCTCTCCAGCGTCCTTCCATGTCTTCTGTCAATGACAATGGGATGGTCCAAGTACCAGTATAAGTTGGTGAAAGGCATATCTAACGAGGCGGACTACGGAACAGAGTGGCAATCAGTCAATTTGGAGTAATTGAACAAAATATGTGAGAGAACGGACTGTTGGGTGGAACAGGCGGTTAATAGGCACTTGGGGCTATCAGCGGCCCGACAGTCGGCCTTCTGAAGGTTTTTTTTGGCGGGACATCAAGGAGAATAGTCTGGGGGGGGGAGCAGTCATGGGGTCCATAAAAAAGGTAATCTTCAGCTGTTTCTGTATAGACGAACCCTGCGGCCCAAATATGCTCTTCTTATTATTACATCATTTTTTTATTGATTTTCAGAACATACAGAACATATTTTTGTTCAGACAAAAAAGAGACTGAAAATAACGTGAATTAAAATAATAAAATACTAATTCCAACAAAAGAACAAAGAACAGATCCTGACAATTAATTAAAAATACGATGAGACAAAAATTAAAGGTCATTGCATTGATTCGGTTACAGAGTATAACATTTAGTTACTTCAGAGGTTTCTGTTTTTAAGTAATAAGGGAAATTCCCCAAATATGCTTTTCTGTCTGAGTGTGTGAGCATATAGACATCTAACATTATGTTTCACAGCACAGGAACACACACAACACAAATACACATTTCCAGTCTCCCTTTTTTTTTTTTTTGCAATTCTTCTTTTCAGTTTATAGTTCGTACATGCACACATTCACACGTACGGTGCCACACGTTCACACGTGGGACACGACACTCAGAAATAAACGGATCACATAAAGACACAAACCCGAAAATCCACAGTTGCTGGTAAACAAGCCATTACTCCGAAAACACAAGGACGTGCATTAGACATGCAGGTGAGAGATAAAGAGCAGATGAGACCGTATCAGCGATGGTGTGTACGGAGTGGACTGGCTCGCCTGACACGGCTTATGTCAACTTAGCAAACTATCGGAAGGGAAAGGTTGTAGTGAAACATCTTCTGATGCTAAGCTAGGGGACATCATCAGTGATGTAACCTGAGGTCCTCGGGTGTTTGGGGTCTTACAACATCAGACACCCTATCTCAGGCAGGTCCTTGGGTGTTCCCGGGTCTTACGACATCCGACACCCTCTCTCAGGCAGGTCCTCGGGTGTTCCTGGGTCTTACGACATCAGACACCCTCTCTCAGGCAGGTCCTCGGGTGTTACTGGGTCTTATGACATCAGACACCCTCTCTCAGGCAGGTCCTCGGGTGTTTGGGGTCTTACAACATCAGACACCCTCTCTCAGGCAGGTCCTCGGGTGTTTGGGGTCTTACAACATCAGACACCCTCTCTCAGGCAGGTCCTTGGGTGTTCCCGGGTCTTACGACATCCGACACCCTCTCTCAGGCAGGTCCTCGGATGTTTGGGGTCTTACAACATCAGACACCCTCTCTCAGGCAGGTCCTCGGGTGTTCCTGGTCTTATGACATCAGACACCCTCTCTCAGGCAGGTCCTCGGGTGTTCCCGGGTCTTACGACATCAGACACCCTCTCTCAGCCAGGTTCCCGGGTCTTACGACATCAGACACCCTCTCTCAGCCAGGTCCTCGGGTGTTTGGGGTCTTACAACATCAGACACCCTCTCTCAGCCAGGTCCTCGGGTGTTCCCGGGTCTTACGACATCAGACACCCTCTCTCAGCCAGGTCCTCGGGTGTTCCCGGGTCTTACGACATCACCCTCTCCACCCAGCTGAGGGTGATCAAGCCTCAGCTTGTGCCCTAGTAGCACTCCTCTCCCACCACGGATCTGATCTCTTGATCCAGAGCCTCCTGGAGGCTTCCTCTGCAGCCTCTGCGTTGTTATACATGGCCCTCCTCCTCCTCTCGCCTGTGATGCCAGGGTGCAGTGTAAGCCCCACAAAGGGACTGTCCTGCAAAGCCTCTGCTCCCCACCTCCACAGGCAAGCACCTTGCCTTCCAGCCTTGTCTGTGTGCAGTCGCTGACTAGGCCCTCGTACTTCTCCCTCTTCCGCTCAAAGGCCTCCTCCACACGGTCTTACCATGGCACGGTAAGCTCCGGCAGCTGCTGATGGCACTGCAGATGATCTCTGCGATGGTCTTGAGCACCTGGTCATCGGTATCAGCCTCTCGGGCTCCCTGGGGGTGTAACTCACCTCATGGATTTATACGTTGTGTGTGTATGTAAACACATACATGTTTAAGTGTACAGTTGGTGAAGTATTTGACAGAAAGAAACAATGAGATTTTGTATTAAATTGCATAGCACATCCACACACACACACACACACACACACACCCTTGTGTAGTTTCACTGCAGACCATTATTATTAAACCATGATCTATCATAAATCATTTCTGTGTCTCTCCCATACACACATGCATTGCTACAGTTAACCCATATATGCACATCTGTGTGTTCTGCCCAAATATGCATGCATGCAATGTGTGCACTTCCCACTGATCTGACATCAACTCCAATTATTATCCAATCATTCTCCTTACAACGGCCATTTTTTAGCTTTCTTGTAGACAAAGAATTTATCCATTTATGAAGAATCTCCCTCTTTTCCCTCTCCTTCTGTTTTAAACAGCAAAGTCTTTCTGCACGGACCCGAGTACAAACATAAGACCTACACGGTAGGGTATGACAGTATTTCCTTTTATCTCAATTACGGATCGGTAACTCATGTACCTAGCTGAATAATGAATTACGTTTTTTAAAAGGTAACATTACAATGCATTATCCAGCCATGCAAAAAAGGGCTTTTGTGCACACACACACACACACACACACACACTGGGGCACTATAACACACACACACTTGGGTATGATACAAATGCATTATTAATCCATAAGACTGCAAGCTGAAGTCTCGTGTGGGACATACTTTTACCATGTCTGAGATACAGACACACACACACACGTACCCTCCCACACATGTACACACACGCTCGCCTGCAGACAGTGACTTCAACCCTGCCAGGTACTATCTGTAGCATAGTTAATGTAAAAGGGGCTTTTAAGAACAGTTTCTTTCCCTGGGCCATAAGCACACTTAATTCCAAGAAGCAGTGATGGCCCGTTAAGTGCAATATGTTGATATTGACTGTCTTTCTAGGGCAAACCTACGGGATGTAGTGCAATAATGATATTTATTCCAGTGTAACAATTACATTCATACCGGTGCAATTTATTTTTGTGCAAATTACATTGTATTAATCTTTTTTACATTTATTTTAGTGCAATATATACTTTTACTCTAGTGCACATTACATTGTATTTATCTATTTTACTCATTACTTAAGGACCGGTGTTGCCGGCTGTGGATGTCTTGTTTGTCTACTGAGGCTGTCTTGTGTTTGTGGTGTTTCCCTGTGTCTTCTATTTCCCTGTGTCTTCTAATGCACTGATCAGGTGTGTGTACTTGTGTGGTGGCTGTGCGTGTTAACTTGTAATTTCAGGTTTTGTGTGTGAATGTGTGTGTGCGTGTGTGTGTGTGTGGTGGCTGTACGTGTTAACTTGTAATTTCAGGTTTTGTGTGTGAATGTGTGTGTGTGTGGGTGGGTGTGTGTGTGTGTGTGTGTGTGTGTGTGGATGGAGAGAGGTGACACAACATGACTCTGCATTGCATAAGTAATGAGGGCGAATGCTACGAGCCACTGTCCTCCTCTGATGCGTCACCTACCTGAAGGTAAACTCCTGTTTACCTTGCAACAGAAGCCACTGAACACAGAGGTCAGCTGGTGTCCCGTTGTCTCCCTCTATACACACGCATTCATCGGATGTAATGGCTACTATGACTTTGAGATGCACTGCGTGGCAGGACGCGGGCTGAGGTTATATTGTTGGCAATTACTTGCAGGGGAAGAGTAGAAAACGGGATGTGAAGGAAAAGAAGGGTCCCAGCAGAGGTAGTGGGGCTCCGGGCCCCGACCCCCGACCCCCAGGAGGTTCCAGGAACAGCATTAGAGAGGGGTGCACAATCATACTGCGCCCAGCACTCCAACACCTGCACGCCATCCGTTGGGGATGTGTTGCGGAGAAGGTTATTACTCATGGCCCATGTTTTACATGGGATTATCAAACATCTTGTATTTGTGTATGTCTTTGAATATTATTGTAGTTTGAGTGCAGCAAAAACGGTATTAAATTATTTAGTTATTTCCAACTGCAAAGAAAAGGACTTTGATTAAGAGGTGCCTGCAAATCGTTTTTCACCGATGACCGCAATGGTGTGTCCTACTCTTTTTCCTCAAAATGATAAGCTGCAACGATGTTAGTTACATTTCATTGAAAGCATCTATACCTGATGGTAATGGAAGAAGGCAGAACATTCTCTTTTCAGCCTCCGATCAATCAAGTCAGAGTTAAAATGGCTTTAGTTTGATTACTGTTCAAAATCATTTTATTCACTCCACGAATTCTGCCCGATCAGCTCTTCCACTGCCAAATCACAAAATATTGAATACTGAGGCTACACAACAGTCTAGATATGTGTTTAAATCATACATTGACTCAAAGACAATGCTTTTGTTTAGCATTTTAAAGTGAATTCAATACATGTAACTTCATGTACTATGATAATATGATTGTCTTCTCTAAATGCACCTTTTACTTTGCATTAATGCACCCAAGTAATATTACCTCAATATTGAAGTCATGACAGGAATAACCTGGGACATTGTAATAGTTGTATAATTGTAGCAGTAATTTAAATGTCTCATTGTCTCCCATGTGAAAATACAGTAAATAAGACTAAATAGATTCATTTCGGGGGGAAAACTTGGCAGGTGTGCATTTTTGTTTTACTGAGTAGTCTGAGATTTCCCAAGGTGCTGATATTATGTAAATCGAACATGTGTGTGGGTGTGTGTGTGTGTGTGTGTGTGTTCTACACAGGGTGTAGAATAGCCACAGGGGGAATGAAGTTACTACTACTTGCTCCTGGGCTCGGGCCGCCATTTAGTTTCTTACGGAGGCGAAAAGCCCTGTTCACACTGCACTAGTTCTGTCTCGGAGACCATACTTCATTTTTGAAATACCCCTGTTTGTCTGTCTTATGCACATCTCTTTCCTTAAGGATTAACTGAGTGTAAAATCAGCTTCTATTTACCAAGCACTTTTGCTAGAAACCAATGGCAGGCCAAACCCTTCCATCTTGCTATATCAAGAGGTTGCGTTGGTCACTGGTTACCTGTAATGGACTCTCCTGATGCGTTTTCCTTTGCAAATTGGTCCAAATAGCATTTTTTTAAATGGTTGCATAACTTCTGGGTAGAAGTTATGCAACCTATAAAATACTATATACTATATACTATAAAATAAAGCACTGATTCCCATGGCATCCATAGTTCTGAGATGTATAACATAATCACCGTATCTAGGTCAGTCTAGGAGTCATGTAATGTTGTCTTTGAAGCTCCGAGGTGACATGTGTTGTGTTTTTCCAGAGGGTTGAAGCCTAGTCTAGCGCTGGGGAACAGCGATGGATATTCCACTTTGCTTCATCGTCAACGTCTCCTGGTTTCCCTGAGCTATGTAATATATACATCCTCGTACGTACATCGTTACCCACGCCGAACCTAGTGTCCGCCGCCTTGCTGAAAGCTCATCAAGTGTTCACGCCCTTACACAGGTTGAAGGGCTTCAATCCAAACCATCTCTTCAGGTCATCTCAGGATCTTATGGCGCGGTAACGTCTCTCCTCGTTGCTCACTTGGTTGTCACGCTACGGTAGGTAGGGTGGCACTCATTCTGAGCTGATGGCCTAAAGAAGCACAACCACAATAGCCGTCGGATGAGTCGATTCCCAGAAGAAAAGGTCATCGGGTATTTTTAGACGTGATTTTTTTTTTAAACTACATTCAGCCAACTGCCCATTTTGCCAAGATATTCTGCGAAACACCAGAAATACGGGACACAGGTGCAGCTATTATACATAACACAATGAGCAGATTCAAGAAGCGTGTCCTTGACTTCACCAGTTGGTGAGCATTCACAATTGCCCATCATTATCTGTCATTGTCATTGTCTGCTTTTCATTCTTGCAGTTCAGCACATTTGGATGCAAACGAAATCCATAAATCCAGAGATAAACAGGTTGTTATGTACCAACACAAGATTTCCTTCCTTAGAGGGTAGAGAACTGCTTGAATATTAGGATAACATGGCTGTGTCTCACATGCGTTGTCTACTGTATGAGCATGTTGGGACCCGTCGTGAGGCCATAGATTCCTGTTTTAAAAATCACACAACATAAACATGATGTTTTGAGATTTTTCATAGAAGTGTATCCTCTGGTTTCAGTTGTGCCTCACATGGCTGAGACCTAAGTCGTGTCAAGGAAACATGTAACCGTGTTGACATACAAATAACAATTAAAGGCTTTGCATGATTTCAATGTGGACAGCATATTCAAATGAACAATGTTTACCTTTCCTCCATGTTGCCTGCACCCAGATCTCCCTGCTACTTTTGTCCGCCGGATGATGCAAATCTTGCAGAGATAGAGATAAGGTTGAAAATCGGCAAAGTTATCCTTTAAGTTCTCATCTCACAAGTCACAAAGGTGTTGGACAAAAAGAATGCATTAATTGAATAGATGTTGCAAAATACTACTTGGAAGTGGGCAAGGTTTTCAAATATAGAATTATGATCCCAGTTGCTAAGAAACCAAATGTAAAACATGGAGGTAAATAAGGTAAGCTTTATCGTATAAGACATACCCAGGATTACATGTATACTTTTTACATCGTGTGCTGTTGAGTTTGAGTTGACTTTTCTTTTAACACAAGCCACATATAAGGCCACATTCACTGTAGCGGCTGGTGGCCCAAATCTGATGAGATGGAGCAGATTGTTCTGCTTTGGACCACTTTCATATCTGATCCTAGATCTGATAGATGTGATCTCTAGCTGCAATGTGAACCGTTGAACAAAACATCAGATCTAAGCATGAAGCCAGAAATCTGAAATTGTGGACTCATCATATTGCATAGTACCTGTGCTGCAGAAGAGATAAATACTTCATAATAATGAAGTATTAATAATTTATTAACTTCACAATTGCTGCAGGAGGAATTTCACACAAATCGTGTTTAATTTTGTTTCATGGATGTTAAAAAATGAAAGGAGCCAATTTATTTGGGCAGAAACAGATGAAGTAACCAGCAAAATAGAATTTGGAGTTTGTTGGAAAGCAGTCTAATAAAACAAAATTGCACAGTGCAGTAAGATCTTTGAATTAATGTCGTAGTAGTAGTATTAGTTTCATATTTTGTAGTGAAGTCTTTTTGAGAGTGTTTTTTATCCCTTTATGTCAGAGCACCCTTTTATCCACATTGTGCCTTACTCTTTGAGGGAATAACCTTGATGAGCAGGTGCTGTAGGTAACATTTAGGAGCTATTATTTGACTGTCATTTACTAGAAATGCCATAGTCATCCGTCAGCTATTAGTGAGTGAAATGTGCTGTGA
This sequence comes from Trachyrincus murrayi, assembly GCA_900323305.1. Classification (NCBI taxonomy): domain Eukaryota; kingdom Metazoa; phylum Chordata; class Actinopteri; order Gadiformes; family Macrouridae; genus Trachyrincus; species Trachyrincus murrayi. The sequence goes on along the minus strand of OOFB01009180.1, from coordinate 526 downwards.
GAATATCTGTTGACTGCACCTCCCTCTGTATGAGACAATTTAGATTTTAGGCCTGGCTCATTTCTGACCAATCAGGCATGGGTGTAGTTTTGGATATGGACGGTAAGGACGGAATGTCCCTACCAACGTCAAAGGACTACCGAATAGTCCCGACCAATATTTTAGCCATCTCAAATGTACTTTTTTTAAAATTTGTCAGCCTCTTAAGAAGGTCACACTTTATTGTCTTAATTTACACAATGATTGACACTAAAAAGCGCTGGGAACTTCAAAAACAAGCGTCCGACTCTGACTGCGTCTGAACAAGACCTCGTGACCTCGCTTCCAAGTTGAAATAATTTCAACTTTGATCCGGGCTTCGTAATTCACAGCATACTATACATAGCCTGATTGTGGGTAGGCCTACGCTTTCTTGTTTTCACATGGAATTTTCTAGTTATGAAATCATACAGAATTACATTAAATCAGCTTACACATTACGTTACACATTACTGCCATGTCGGTCGATTTTTGCACGGGGGGGGGG
>OOFB01009178.1:18713-30716 GCA_900323305.1 Trachyrincus murrayi | reverse complement strand
ACAGGCAGTAGTAACAGTAGTGGACATTATAAGGTCATACCTTTTGTTTTTTGTCCAAACATTTTTAGTCACTGAATGTGTGTGTGCGTCTGTGTGTGTGTGTGTGTGTGTGTGTGTGTGTGTGTGTGTGTGTGTGTGTGTGTGTGTATATGTGTGTGTTTGTGTGTGTGTGTGTGTGTGTGTGTGTGTGTGTGTGTGTGTGTGTGTGTGTGTGTGTGTGTGTGTGTGCGTGCGTGTGTGTGTGTTTGTGTTTGCGTGTATATGTGTGTGTTTGCATGTGTGTGTGTGTGTGTGTGTGCATGCGTTTGCGCGTGTGTGTGTTCGTGTGCATTTGGTGCGTGTTTGCCTGTGTGTGTGTGTGTGTGTGTGTGTGTGTGTGTGCATGTGTGTGCATGTGTGTGTTTGCGTGTGTGCATGTGTGTTCATGTGTGTGTTTGCGTGCGTGTGTGTGCGTGCATATGTGTGTGTTTAGTGGTACCCCCGTGTGACAATCCTTCTCATCCTCTTCGTTTTCCGCGTCGTTCTCCGTGTCTGCCTCCGTCTCCTCGTCGCTATCGTCCACGACGTCGTCCACTACGAGCACACACACACACACACATGTAAACACATGTTGACACTACCATAGAAACCATAGTGGTACATGTGCTGATGAGCTGTAGTGTTATTATGGGAACAGTGAGTCACTGTGCTGTGACAGAAGAAGAGAGGGCCGTGGCACGGAGCTTAGCTCACAATCCGAAGAGAGAGAGAGAGAGAGAGAGAGCGATATAATTCTTCAAATATGCCCTTAAATGCAGATTATCCGATCCCATAACAATTCTCATTCTGAGGTTACAATTAGACTTGGTTAAACATTGTATTTGTGTGTCCACACATTTTTTTCCTGTCCATTTTGAATTGATTAATTGTTACAGTCCTGATACGTATGAGTAGGTAGGTAGTGATTGAGGGATCAGCGTGTGTTTATGAAGTTAATTTCTTCAAGGTGGGACGAAAACATTATTTGGTAGATGATAAATAGAATCAGCACACTTCACACACAATTTTGAATTGCCCATACCTAGACATAATGGAGGACAATGAACTGGAATTTGCTAACCCCTGATAACCCGGCTGCCTTGGTCAGTGACTGTTAGCTCATTAATAATACAGACATTACTTGGGAGCACTGAACGCAGATGGACAGCAGAGACCTCGATTTGGGTGATGGAAAAGAAAAGCAGCACAGGTGAAATCCATGTACCTGACAGCTTGAAGACAGGGGAGTACTGTGCAAGTGGACAAGTCTATGTATTTGAGAAGGTGGGTAACTAGATTGTGTGCCAGGCCTAAATGTAATGCGACATTGTATTAGTCGAGAGAAGTTTAAGCGTATGAGAGTCGGTAAAGTGAGATTAGAGCATCCATGGTATGTTGAAGGAAATAAAACGAGTAGAGTGCAAGTGGACAAGTCCACAGGTGAGCAGGTGAGTACCATCTAGTGTACTAGAGTACTAGGACTGTACATAGTGTACCAAATGTTAGTCTAGTGAAGCTCTGACAGCATGACAGCGAGTGGAGAGCGCTGAAGTGCGTGCATTTCAGTACGTTGAGCGTAGAACTGTCTTACGTACGTCACGGCCTTCTGTAAAGGTGTGTTGTTGAGCAGGTGACGTGGTCTTCCTGTAAGGCATATTGTGTAGTGTGAAGTATGACGTAGTTAAACTGTTAAACTGAGTGAGTGAGTGCATGAGTGAGTGAGTGAGTGCATGAGTGAGTGAGTGAGTGAGTGCATGAGTGAGTGAGTGCATGAGTGAGTGAGTGAGTGAGCACATGTGAGTATGTATGTGTATGCCCTTGTGATGCCCACCTCCAGGCATTTGGCTGTAGATCTGGGCCACAGGGCCCCCTGCGGGCACATGTGGTAGTGGGAAGTGAAAGGCAGACTTGATGGTGGGCAGAGGCAAGCGGTTCTTGGGAAAACACTTCCTCATGATGAGACTAGAGGTGTTCACCAGAGGATCCAGCGTCCGCACCGGGAGGCACTCCTGTGAACCAGAATACAGGAGGACAGGAAGTTGGAAGACAGGAAGTTGGACAAGCAGACTGAAATGCTCATTCTAAAGTGATCATCATCAGATAACGTTCTGATCTTGAAGAAGGGCTTGTGATATTGTTTTAGGCTTGGAGGATTAGTGTTGAAATGTCATTTTGTTTTGAAGACCCTTAAAAAGACAGCAATGTTTTTTAAGTCAGTGCTGTCTCTGGGATGAAGTGTCTGTGTCTGTGTGTGTGTGTATACTATAATGGATTGAAAAAAAGCTGATATAATATACTGATATAATAATATTGTCTTGTTTATTTTGTTGTTTTTCAGATTGGACACAGAAATCCCTAAATACATTAACTAGCTGGTTTAAAATTCACACACAGGAACATAATGATAGTTAGCTTTAATACTACATTAAATCTTCAATGAAAGTAGAGAAGACAGACAAAAGTAACATTGTTACCTGTATATGATACAAGTAACATTGTATGCCTCGGTTACACTTGTCGTGTCTGTGATCGGATCTGGAAGATCCGATCACAGACTGTGTCCAGACATGACAGATGAATGCGAACTCTGTGGCTAGATCTGTGATCAGATTTCTTGTTCCCATTAAATATTTAAAATACTTCCTGGTAAAATGCTGCTGATTGCGAAAGGAGAGGCTTCTTTTCTTCTTGTTTAAAATGTTACATATTTGTAGCAACAAGCGTGCAAGAGCACAGCAGATGTGGCTGTGGTAAAGTTTCACATTCAACATTTAATTTGACGTTCTGTCGCTGAATGTCATAAATTAAATGAATTTCTACAGTAATATGAGACTAACTTTACTTTGGTGCGGAAACAAGCAGTATCCTCATGCATTACATTCTGAAGGTGTCTTTTTGGTTTATTTTATTTGATGTTCATGGTAGTATCCTATGCATACCAGGAGTCTCAATTCAGGGCACGGGGGCATAGTTGTAACTACATAGCCAGTTATCTGTCCACATCGTGCCCGGATTGTGTCCACAGTACACTGCTACCAGATCCGATCACAATGCGAGCCAGACTTCCTCTGCAATCTGGTCCATTGGATCACAATGCAACCAAGATCTGATCACCATTAATGCATCTCAGATCGCCATTTCAATGAGACAAAAGACATTGAAACGATGAAAGTGTAACCGAGCCCTTAATTATTTTAGAAGTAAAAAAGAGTAATTTAGCTACGCATGCTTATAATAGGAAACAGTCCAGGTCTCGGGCAGGTAGGACAGTCTAATAGTTAGTGTGTTTGACTCCCAGACGAAAGGTTCTGGGTTCAAACCCTACCTGTACCCATCCTAGACCAAGATGCCTAACACCTACCTGATCCTAAACGACACAAAGAAAATACACTGTAAGTCGCATTGAATAAAAGCATCTGCTGCTACATGACTAAACAGTAGTAATAAACAAAGAAATCTCTATTATTGATCTTATTATCTATAGCAGAAAGGCGCTCACGGTAGAGGTGGTGTAGAGGACCCTCATGCCGTCGGCCTCTATGAAAGCCTTCCTGCCGACCTTGATGTTGGTGATGTTCCTGAGGCTGGCCAGCAGGCCCTTCCGGATCAGCATGTGGCGGTGGCGAGTGTCGTTGCGGTGCCAGTCATGGTACGCGGCCAGCAGGACGGGGACGTGCCCTCGGTCCACCGCCCGCCGCGCATTGGTCTCTGCACAGGAAGAGACGAGAATTAATGAATGTTGTGCAGCATGCAACAGTTGAGCGCTGCATCACCAACAGTTAAGAACTCCTACTCATTTTTGATGATACACACTCGGGAGGCTGAGAAGAAAGGCAAACGTCAACGTCATTTTACCCTTGAAAATGCAACTTTGAAAAGGTGCGCATTCATGTAGGGTTTGTCGACTCTTATCAGCGTGAATCAAGAAGAAATGGATGCTGCAGTTTGCATCATGCATTATCATTTCTGCATCATGTATGTTGTCAATCGTTAGCACGAGTTGTTCGTCAAAAAAGAGGGAGTGAAGTGACAAACGGTGACAGGAAAGGACGGCAGTATTAAAAGGACAGCAAATTAACTTAGTGACAGCGAGTCAATGGATCATTAGTGGCGTGTAAATAACTCACTAGATTTGAGGAGCGCTCCCAGAGTGTCCAGGGCCACCCTGTTGATTTGGGACACATGACAGATGAGTTAGAATGAAGGACGAAGGAGGAGGAGGAGGAGGAGGAGAAGACACATTGGTGGAGGCCATTACATGCGACAGGAGACGACAAATATAACCCGAGTAGCTCTTTGCATTTCCAAGGACGGTGTCGTTTGTAAATGTGTTGTTTTACTTGAGCAGACTGGTGTTCTTCTTGTTGTACGGCCCCACGATCTTGAACATGAGTTCCACTGCCCCGCTCTTCCCCAGAGAGATGGCGTTCACCGCTGCACAGGAGAGACACACACACACACACACACACACATTTGACCTCAAAGAAAGCAACACTTGATTTGCAATGACCAATGAAGAGAATAAAGGATCTAATGATCCGATTGACCCAAAAGAGGAAGTAGTTAGAAAGACAGAAGTGGAAACAGACTCAGACTCACACGTGTGTGTGTGTGTGTGTGTGTGTGTGTGTGTGTGTGTGTGTGTGTGTGTGTGTGTTTTCATTTAGTCTTTAGCGTGGGTGTTTTAATTGAGTCTTTAGCTTGCGGTTCAGCTCACAGTTGGAAGAGTAGACCCTGAGGACTTGCAGACAGGGCAGGACCAGTTTGGAGTTGAGCAGGTTCTGTTTCAGTAAGTTGACGGTGACATTCAGAGCTCCAGTCAAACGGGCCTTCACCCCAAACTTCCTGTCTGTGGAGAGAGAGAGAGAGAGAGAGAGAGAGAGAGAGAGAGAGAGGGAGGTTGTCAAGGAGGATCGAGTAACTGGTTCGGTTTCAGTGCATGTTTGTGTATGTATGTGTATGTCACATTCATACATCAGGTAGCCTGATTTCATGTTCACTCTAAATGCATGTGATCACAATGGAGACAGGCACAGACTGACAGAACAATTATTAGTTTAAAAGGTGTCTGAGGCAGGGATACAAAATGCATACAAATGTATAGCCATGTAGGGCTGGGGGGTCACGATTCAATATTATTGTCATCAATGTATCAGCATGGAAATTAAATGCATTTTCATATCGTGTTACACACAATTTTGTGGTCTAGGTTTGTCAGATATTAGTCAACAAAATGCCACAAAGGATGTTATGTTAGTAAAACAAATTGTACTAAATGTCATAAAACAACATTTCAAAATGTTTGGGATTATATGTTTTATGGGACTATATGGGATTATGAATTCATACGCACCATTATTCATACCTTTACATTACTTTTACAAGGTCTTTGGTAATGTGTATGCCTGTTCTAAACATACCTTTTGGTCCCACTTTGGCCAGCAGGGAGTGAAGCTGCAGCATGAGCTCTTCGCTGGGAGGAGACTCTTTGCTGGCAGAGATCAGTAGCTTCAGTAAGATGGCCGTGCCTCCCTTGGACACGAACACCCCCACCCTGCGCCCTCCGCCTGCCACACACACAGAGCGACGTTCAACACTGATCACGGTGAATGTATTGAAAGAAAATGAAAACGACAATATAAAATATTTGCAATATAAAATAATTGTACTCATTTGTGTGTCCCTTGCAATCCTGTGCAATCTTTCTGTCTGGATATAAATTATTGTCAACTCTTTAGGACCGGGGAAATTAAATGGCTGGTAAATGTACTTACCCACAGTAAGTAGCTCACTGAGGATATAAAGAATGTTCAAAGTGGTCTGCAGATCTCGAGAATTCTGTAAAAAAATAAAATAATAATCACACAAACGCATCTAATGAATAAACAAATGAATGAATTATATAAATTATTCATGAATTAAGTATATATACGTATATATATATATATATATGTAAGGTATTTTAAACATTAACGCCATCGTTAACACCGAACATGCTCCGGTTTAAGGATCTAGTGATGATGGTCTAAATGGGTGTGACGTGCATCTCTTGAACCTTTCGATGCATGCCCAGAATGAATACACCAACCATAATGAGATCAAGTTGCATACACGACACAAGTACATGGTCTGATGATCCGAGCTATCTAGGCGTCTTAATCGCATTATGCTCCGGGAATAAAAATCAAAACGCTTAATCCAAATAGGGTGTTGGCATGCCAGTTAATAATTACAATGATCTCCTTTACCCAGATGAAGTTTATCGGCATGCATGTAAACGTACTGAATGATTCCGATTAATGATCTCACAGACCTCCAGGGAAGCCAGAATGACCTCCATGCCAGTGGAGCCCTTGGCCATCACCTCCTTCTTGGTCTTCTCTGCAACACACAACATTTGAGTGTGATTATTATTATTAGTGTGACATGTGATTATTTTCCCACATGTTATACTTTACATGTCATACTACATTGTTGTTGTGGAACTTTAGACATATAGAAATTGGTGTGGAATGTAGAAAGCACTTTGATGTACATCTACTTACTTTTTTTTTTTTTAACTAGGTTGTGCAGCACCCTATAACTTCTTTTTGCAGTTACGGAAATTTTGATTGAATGCTTTGATTTGAAAAGCATCTGCTAAATTTCTAAATATAACGTCAATGTCATGTATTTTGTTGGACGGATAAACGCAATCACTATACATGCGATCAAACACAAAAAACGACTGTTAATTACAATAATATCAATGTTCAATAAACACTTGAACTATATTAAGTCCCACCACCATGATCAGTATGTAAACCAGCATCTCGTGTATACATACAGTAAGAAACTGCTACATTTCATGTTGTCAGTGTCACTGTATACATCGTATACTGCGTGTCAAAGATGTCGCAAATTATTTCAGCACTTCAGTTGCGGACTCGTGGGCCTCGGCGATCACCTCTCATTGAAAGCTGCATCAATGCAAGGGCTTCCTTTATCTCTGGCATTCTTTCCTCCCCCCCTCATCGCCTAATCTAGGTCTCTCTCGTCCAACTCCTTATTCTGTGTGAGAAGCCAGAGGTCCTCACATGCCTATGCCCTTGCATCCACTTTCAGAGCTGAGAAATTCCTCTCTCCTTTTGAAGGGGTCCGAATATGAGGAGAGAGAGAGAGCCGACAGACATGTCTGCACAGGCACAGCACGAAGAAGTCAACACAACAACACACACAACCAAAATGCAGCCCTTACTATACAGACAGATGGAAAATGACAATCACGAGTTTCTGAATCAATATCCGAGAGAAGAGATACAGAAGATATTCCATTTTGGCCATTATTAGGCTGAAGCTGAATGTCAGCAAGACCCATAAGGTGCTGCTCACAATGAAAACATTTTGCAGGCTGTAAAACGCGAGGTGCACTGCACTGCCTTTTTTCTTGAGTTGACATTTATTCCCAATCGGGGCATCCAGGGCGCTCTGCCAAAAACGAGAGGCATTGACAGCAGAAAAAAGCGTTCCTATTGATAACAATTACAAAATAGCTGCCCCCCGGCTGTTAAAAAGCATAGTGTGTGATCTGGGCCAAAGGCTTAAAATTTAGCATGCCATATTAGAGCCATTTGATTAAAGTTTATACAAAGACTTTATGTTGCAGTTGCTGACAGATTTTCCCCTCAGTTCCAACACGTGCTTGATGGAAATAAGAATTGCATTTATGTTCAGGTAGAATAAATCCATATTTGTACAACATTTCAGATGAAGAGGGAGCAGTATCGTTTGATTTACAGGGCAGTAAATTAACCGGGAGCTGAGCTGCAGCCAGTGCTGGGAGAAGCATGTGGTGGTACAAACATAGATCTGCAATGAAACATGACTTGTGCGTGTGGCAGTTCATCTGAGACACAGACGCACACGCGCACATGCACACGCACACACAAACATCCCAGGGAGGCTGGGATACTACTGACCTCTAAAGACATTGCTGTCATACCAGACTTTTTTAAGCTCTTCAAAACAAAATGACATTTCAACACTGATCCTCCAAGCCAAAAACAAAATCCCAAGCCCTTCAAGATCAGAATGTTATGTTAAAGCACAGGAAATATCTTTATCCTTTCATTGCTTCCAGAATTAGCGTTTCACCCTTTACACTAATCTTTACAATGATCACAAACATCCATAAATTTGCTTTAAAAGGGTGTGTGTGTGTGTGTGTGTGTGTATGGGTGGGGGTTGACATGCTTGGGGAGCAGGGTCAACTTTTTGGGTAAGGGGTAATGTTTGCTTCTTCCCAGCTCAAGCAAAAGTGTGTGATAAAGCCATCAGGGGCAACCTACTCAATGTAACTTAAATCTGAAGTCACACAGAAGTAGCGAAGTTAAAGTTTGGAACCGTTATAGAACGTAGCACAACATGTGGTGAACGGAGAAACTTTGCAACTGTAAAAGTGACTTTGTGTATTTATACGAAATATAAAAACTAAAAAGCCATTCAAATAAAATATCATACAATCTAACACAAGGTTGAACTATGAGAATACAACTGGTAGTAAACCGGATCTGTGTGGCAAAGGTCTGGAAAAAAAAAACTTTGCAAGATACAGGGCCTCAAGCTATTTGACATTCTGTCAAAAGAAGATCTACAACAAGCAATGGTTACCTGGTGAATCTTCAGGGACCAAAGATCCCCGGTATGTCCTGGTGGAACTATACTCCATCCCACAGTCACAGTCCAAGCTCAAGGATCAAGTTTCCAACGGAACCCGATCATCAATTTCTAAGGTTCAGTCTCACAGATTTGCAGAGCTTGCAAAGCAGGCTTCCGCCTCCTGGTTGGTAAAAAATGTAAATATCTTGCAAAACGTCCTAGGCTGGTGTGTCTGCAGCCGTCTTTAGACTAGCTCACACTACAGTAAAGAGATAGGGTGAACCATATGGACCTCCATCTGCATGCTATGGCAAATATAAGCCACTCCTATGGGGAACCAGCAACTGTACACGTTAGCTCTCCTCCCATTTCCTCTTCCTCGTGCCTCCCCCTTTCATCTTTGAAAAGAAACTAAAGAAATTATATCAAATGAAGTAAGACAAAGAGAGCGAAAAAGAGACCAACACGGAGAGAAAAAGAGACCAACACAGAGTGAAAGAGAGACCAACATGGAGAGAAAGACAGACATGTAAATCATACCCCAGTCCAATGATGCCATGCTTGACACTCCTCTAAGCCATTAACTAATAGTATCCCATTTCCCTATCCCTTTCCAATGTCAATCATTTCCTCTCTGCGTCTATGTGCCACGAGTTACTTAACCCAAGTCTGTAGTGTGCTATGGAGCACAGCAAGGCCTGGTCACGGGTGTATCATTACTCTGAACAGGTTCACCCACCCCGCCTCCTCACCCACACACACTTCTTTGGATATCCACAACATCCCCATTAGAAACTGAGAGGGGAGGAACAGCTGAGAGGTCCTGACTGAATGTAGACAGCATTAGAAGATGTTTGATTTAAGATTAAGATGAATTAAGATTGTCTGGCAGCAGGGCTGCGGTTTTTGATATTTTCCCATAATGCTGATTTTAACTGTAGATGCACCCCGGCAAAGAACAAGTGAAAAACAGGAAGGGTGACTACGGAGCTGGACAATCTTATCGTATTCATATATGTCTGGTCAATTGTGGCTGTCACTTTTCAAATTCTCAAGCTAGATTAGAATCAGAGAAGAAGGCCAAGAAAGCAGCAAAACACAATGTTTAGCATTCTGATGACAAGTGCCATCTTTAAAATGATTCATTATCTTTAATTGAACAACAATTCTTCCAAAATAGTTTTTCATTGCAAATAGTGAGTAACAAACAGTGAGTAACAAATAGTGAGTAACCATAACAAACATATGCAGCAGTACAGAGCCACACCTCAACAGGCCATAGCTTCACAGACACAACACTGCTCACCAGCCAACTGGCCGTCAGCCCATCACACAGAGCTACTCCACATAACAGACCACCAGCTTCTTAGGGACAAGCCCTCTGCACAGCCCTCTGCTGCCCCCTATTGGTCAATTACAGAGAACATGTTTAGTGAGAGACATTTGAATCACAAATCTACTCTTTGTAGACAAAGAGGAATAACATTACCTTTTCTGTGAAAACATATTAGACGTACAAGTCATCATCATTGATTAGGAAACTGGTCCCACCTTCCTTTAGCACATTTTGTTTTCATCCACAAGCTTCTACCTCGACCAAGCGAGATGTAAATCAGCTGAATGGAAACCCAGCCCCTGCCACAAAGCATCCATGTAATGGTCTCATATCAGAGAGGCGAGTTAAATGTTAATGTTGCTTCTTGAGTGGAAAGGAAAATTAAGTGATGATTGAAAGGTGTAGTAAGTGTCAATCACTTACTACACTCACAAAAAGAAACAAAGGAAAATAACTACTCTGATTGTGAACTGCCAAATCTGATAGTAATAACACCTGATATTACCTACCATTGGCTTTTGGCAACATTATACTACAACAATGGTATATAATTGTGTCTGTGTGCGTGTCTAACCCTGTGTCTGTATGAGGTGGAGGATCTTTGCAGTGAGTTGGCGTGTGATCTCTGCCTCCGTCATCATGGACGCCCCACTCATCCTCTCCAGTTGGCCCAGCAGCATCAGCACCCTGGAGTTACTGGGTACACTGGGGACGCACACACACACACACACACACACACACACACACACACACACACTTTAAACTGACCGTTGTTGATTTTGCATCCCTCAAAGCCAAACCGTATTCAGTGGACGATGGAATTCAATTAAATAACACACAATAATGATGGAATGGAGTTAAAAGACTTCCAGACAATTTCATATCGGTAGTCTTGTCTCTATTGGTATATCTTTAGGATAATGTTGTGCATGCGTTTGTATGAGTGTTCAAGGCCTAGAACATTGCACTTGAAAACATGCACGTTATTCGGAAAGAATGTGTGGAACAACACGCCTGTCTACGTTACACAACATAGGGCTGGATGTATAAAGCCCAAACTATACTAAGCTATATATTTTGTTAGGATTTCCCACTGCATGGATATTTTAAGATCATCTTAAGCAAAGGGGTGATATGTCACTCGTTGGCATAGCAACAAGCACCATGGGAAACAAAATAAGCCCCCAAAGAAATCTACCCAGTTGAGCCGAGTTTCATGCAAAATGTCCTTATAAAGACACAGAAAGGGTGGGTGTCGGGGGGGAGGAAAGAGAGAGAGAGACATAAGACTGACAGGTGCAGCCAAAACAAACACACAGGAAGCTTTGATTATGCATGTTGCCAAAGCAACGTAGTAGTTGTTGTTGTGATAAAAACTTGCATTCCTTGCCACTATGGTGGACTAAAATGCTGACATTAAATAGTTAAACTTACTTTTCCATGTATTTTGTTTGCTATTTGGGATGAACTATTGTAAGACTTTTTCCCCCCCAATACATTTTAACCATACGGTTACTTAAACACAGCTCACAAAATAGTGTAGGTCATGAACAAATGTTATAAGGAATACGTTATCTTTAATAACCAATAAAAGGCGTTTTCATGTGTACACGGTCTCACAGACAACAGGGCCAACATTCAAATGTCCAATGTGACCTTCTGTAATTGTGATAAAAGGAGACAGGACAGAGAAACACACACAGGACACAAAGCACAACCCCAATAAAATAATGACATAGAGCAGGGTAGACACAGTAACAGTGAAGTCCCGCTGAGAGAAGAAATAACCCTAAAGCAGATGGTTGTGACAAGCTTTTCAAGCTAGAGTGTGTGTGTGTGTGTGTGTGTGTGTGTGTGTGTGTGTGTGTGTGTGTGTGTGTGTGTGTGTGTGTGTGTGTGTAGGATATGAACAGCTGTTTCTCCTTGTATCATCTGGGATGACCACTCCCTCTCCCACAGTCCTCCCAGGGTTCTCTGTGGTTTATTGAACCCAGATGTGCCTGATGATGTCA
>OOFB01009175.1:28532-41533 GCA_900323305.1 Trachyrincus murrayi | reverse complement strand
TCCGAAGAGCTCCTCCCTACTCCCACTCGCATTTAAATATCAGCATAGAGAAAGTTCAGCCGAGGTAACGTTAGCTTTTTTTGTTTTACATGTGTGTATAACTTTAGCTGGCCCTGTAGGCAGGGCTGGAAATTAAGCTTGCCCGCCCTGTGCGCGTCGCTAGGTCGAGCGGTGTGTTCTCTAGCGCGGCAGGTGTAACACACACACACACACACACACACACACACACACACACACACACCATCAGCCACAGCTTAAAACATTCTGGCTTTTTGGGAATGTACTGCAAATCTATTGAAATAGAAGTTGAAATAATTTCAACTTTCGAAGCGAGTCCCCTCCGGGCGCATGGCCCCTCCCCTCCCTGAAATGAAACATGAAATCAACGGAATGGGTGGCGCACGGTGTCTGCTTGTTCATTATAGTAGCCTACATTAGTACATGATTTACATGTGTGCAGTAGGCCTAGTTGTAGTGGGCCAGAGGCCTGGAACCGCGTTGGACACTGACTGGACAGTGTTATTGTTACTGTTATTTATTTGAGTTTATTTATTATTGAACATTTTTATTTTGTTAATGCAATTTTATTTATAGGCCCACTGTGGAGTGTGTGTTGTTGGTGGCTGGTTTAAGCAGCCTCACCTGGTCCGAGTCAGGCTGATTAGACTCTGGGGCTGGGTGAGGCTGCACACCTGTGGGGTATTGGCCAATCAAGGCCCACAGGTTAAACCAGCCACCAGCACACACACTTTGGAGGAGTGCTAGCATGTCAGCACGTACCACCTGCTCTGCCTGCTTAAACCATTCTCAAACTCTCAAAAAAACCGGTGTAATCATCATCTGCGTGTGTCCTGAAAAGCCACTGTAGTGGCATGTAGCAGGGGAAACTGCTTGAACTACACATGCATGTTAATTGTGTTCAATAAAGCAGTGTTTTATTAAAACTCGGGTTTTCCTTGTCTGCTAAAAGCAGAATAAATATATAGGCTATATATGATGCACATACATACGTATATGTCGGCTATCAGAATTTTTCACATCCTAAGATCAGTATCGGTGGTAAAAACGTAATATCGGGTGGGCAGCACAAAATGCTGCACTAAAACAATGTGAAAATCCACAGATACCTGGGGACATGTTGAACAAGAATATGGAGTTTGCTGATAATAATTTTTTTTTAATGGAATTGTTTTAATCTGCCTATGTAGAACTGAATGAATATTGTTATGATTTTAGCATCTAATTATATAAAAAATGCTGCAGTTAAACAATTTGAAAATGATCACAGAGGTACTCTGGGACCTGTTGAACAAGAATATGGTGGAGTTTGCTGAAAATTTGCTTTTATTTTGTATGGAGTTTTTAAAAATATGCCTATATAGCCACACCTCTCCGAAGTGTAGATTCTTAGTATTTTAAGACCGTGGGCAAGTCTGAGTCTCTTATATAGAAATGTGACGTGAGTGATGATAATCAGCGCTGATAAACAGCCTAAAAATAGTGCAGCAAAAATGCGGAGCAAGCATTGCTCTCTCTCGGTTCTGTCATCCTCTTTCACTAACCGCAGCAAATAATTCGTTTAAGCTTTATCGCTAGGCTAATATATGTCTAAGAATAGGCTGATGAATGAAAGATAATTTGTTAGCGGTGCTGTTAAGGAATTGGAACAAATGAATAGAAAACATTTGTTAATAAACTACAAGCCCTGTGTTGTGTATAACTAGAAACAGGGCAAGTAGTAGTCTGGAAGAAACTGGAAACTCGGGCTAGTAACATTTCAGCCGTCCTGAATGTTTTAATAGTAGTAAAAAAAAGTTTACTACCCAGCCGATCTACTAGCCTGGCTGGGTAGTGCCATACATCCTTAAGATCCACCCCTGCCTTTATACGTATAAGACTTTCAATGCCTTATGGCCATGCAAGGGGGGTGGGGATTTTTGTTAGCTCTTTGGGCAGCTCTCTTTTTTCACCCTACATGTGTTTGCATCCCTGACAATTACACGCTCTAGTCCATTTGCCTATTAAAGTACAGATGGAGTCTCATATTGCAATTGTATTGACTATTAAATTATTGAATGTTATTGTTATTATAACAGTTACATTTACAATTGCATCGTTGTAATATCAGGCCGTAACACAAGTCCCATGTCCAATATTTTTATTGGTGTTGTTATTGGTTATATTTTCCACAACGCTAATAGGCTATAGTACATTTCTATAATTGTGCACGATAGCAGCGTCCATAGCAACCACCATTGCAACTATAGAAAATGTTGCATTAACTAACATACTAAACATCATATACATTCACTGAACGAAGATTATGAAAATAAAAGGGACATTTGTTGCTAGAAATGTTATCAACTCATTTTAATACCGAAACTATCTTAAAATATTGCATTTTCCACTGAGAATTAAAGGAATGTCAGCCATTTTGTTTTCGCCTCTTGCGTCTTGAGCATGGCACCAGGGCTTCTGCCCAAGCGGCACGGACATGGATTTCTCTTACGTACTGGATCTGGACTCCTCGTATTGGTATCAGTGATCAACCATACAAATCGATGATAACGGCCCTCTGAACTGGTAGGTAGAGTAGGAATATACTGACCCATAGCTATGGGGCTGATAACCACTGATAACATCCATGCAATCGAGTGATAACGTTCGAAGCGGGTGAGATTCACATAAATAACATTGAATGTGATCTTCATGAATGTGTAGGTGCATCTCTTCCCATTTGAACTATTCAGCTATATACAAGTAACATCAAGTACAGAAATGAGGTGTAGTGAAGTAAAGTGAAAGCATGAATGCCCACACTATTCAGCTAAAGGTACTGGCACACTGCCATCGGGCCAGTGTGCCATACCCGTTGGTGGCTGTTTGCCATCCATCAGAGAAGCAAGAATATCTCTTGGTGATGGTGGACAAAATTGGTGGCGTCTATACCCCGCAGGAATCCCCCTGCGAAAGTGGCACAGTCCAGGAACATACTACTACGGGGGATTTCTAGAAACTGGAAGATCACCAGTCATCTGCGCTAAGAACAAATATTTAACTTGTGATTTGATTATTAGGACATTGAACGGATCTCTATCTCTATCGTTCTTTTCATTTTCGAGTAGCATAGACAAATTAATAACTTGAATATTGAACGCAATTTACCACCATGGGTCAGAAAAACACAATATTGAAACATTGAAAGTAACGTATTTCTCTATTTGTAGAATGTGTCAGCCTTACACGGACCACGATGCACCAGGACTCACCGTGTGTCGTGCACATGTGGTAAAACAATCAGATCAATAAAGAAGGTTCAACATCAACAAAACCAACACAGAAGACATGATGAAGGTGGTGGCACGGGGGGTGTGCAGTTTATTGGTGAATTAGAGATTTCATTGTGGCAATGGCAACTCAATGCTAATCTTTGTTAGTTTTCTGTTTGTGAATACAGGTCCTCTTGCTCTTACAGTGGTTTGCAGCATGCATTTGGGTGTGTTAAGATTAGGACAGACACACAAACGGACACACACACACACACACACGAACCCTCAGCCCCCACCCACCCCCTTCAAACAGGTGTCCAGAAGCAGGGACGTGACGATGGGAAATGCATAATGATGGTGCCGTCGCTGGTCTCCTGGGGTCCCATCACAGCAGGAGGTCGGTGACCGAGGGCAGCAGCGTGGCGATGTCCGACTCGATGTTGGCCGTCTGCGTGACGGGGTTGCCGCGGAGATCCAGACGCCTGAGCTTAGGACAGGAGGCAAGCGGTGCAAGGTCTTCCATCTTGGAGATTTCTGTGCATTCAGGGCTGAGGAAAAACACATCCATGTCTGTGCCCTGCATCTGTGGCTGTGGAAGTAGTTGAAGAGTGACCTGGATGCAAAATGCTATAAAGCTGCCATTACCTGTCAGAAGATGTAACAGCTGCTGGTGATGACAGCTGGCTGAATAACTGATGCCTAATATTAACAAAGACCGCCTGCTCCACACAATTAACCAAAAGCCCAAAAACCAAGCATACATCCGTTTTTTTCCTTCTCAAAAGCATTTAAGGATACTGTTATTCTTTATGGAAATTTCCTCCAATTTGGGAAGCTGATGAACCCCTTCTAATTCCTCTATGGAATTGTTATCAGCTTCCAAGACCTGGAAAAGAGAAACAGTTTGTCACAAATTACTGTACAGAAGATTTGATGTATTATTTATGTGAGTGTGTGAGTTTACGTAACTATGTTGTTTTGTGATTATGGATGTTAAATATGCCTGTATAAATCCTATGTTTGTAGATTGTCTTTGTCTGGTGTAGGTTTATATTTAACTATTTGTAATCACAGCTCTCCCACCTCCAGACACTGTAGCATTGAGAACTGAGGAGGCAGCCTCCGCAGCTCATTGGACGAAAAGTTAATATGGGTGACCAATAGGAGCTGGTCCAGGTGGCAAAGAGTGCTCAGCTTCTGTTTTGACAGACAGAAATTAGAGACCCCTTTGTATTCAGAGCTTTGCATTACAGCTGGCCATTATAGAAATATTAAAAAAATTAATCAAACCAGACCAGCTGCACTCACAGTCACAACAAGCATAACATAATAACCCACCTTGTCTGAGATACTGAAGACGCGTACCTCGGCGTACTCCATTTTAAGAATTGTGTTTTCAATCATGAATTTACTGCACAGGTCCCCATAGTAGGCAGACCGCATGGAATCCACTTCCTGGGGGAGCAATCAAGTCACATTCATGTTTCGTTACGAGCTACTCTAGGATAGAATATAGGACAGAATAGTGAAGTACTAAAACACTCAGTACTAAAGTGCACAGCACCGATCCGATATATAAACAATGCGTAGCTGACTCGGTTCTTATCCCAGAGGAGAGAGACATATAGATCCAAGACAGGCTGGGTCTTTCCCGGATCCGATCAAACCCAAAATAAAAAAGTGCAAGTTTTATCATGCTTGTGAGCCAAATAATTGCCTTGCCAGACTCGTCAGACACAAAACAGCCTTAAAACATAGGTGCTATAGCCTGCAGGTAAGATTTAAGAGCTATAATTTGGGTTCAGTCAGTTACCATAGCCATCAGTCAGCGGTTCATGAGTGAAAAGCTGTGTGAGAATATCTGTTCTGTATTAGACCGCTCACGGGCTAATCAATAGGGACGTCCCAATCAAGGTTTTTTGCCCCCGATCCGAGTAATTTAATATTGAGTATCTGCAGGTATCGAGTCCCAATCCGATGCTTGTATTTCCCTAGATAATACAGTTGCATAGTGCACACTTCAAGTACATTAAAGTTATTAAAATCAATCCAGTGTATATGTTTGACAATTGAATAGCTCTGCTATGCATAAAGAAAAACATTCCCTGCATCCAAGCTGTTCCTTAATGTTTTTTTATGTTGTTTTTTTACAAAATAGGACATGATGTGGCGTAGACCTATTACTGCATTGCGCATGGGCCATCCCTTTAAAGGAGGAGGTCTCGTGTGTTATGATTTTAAGTAGTCAAGTAGCTTATGGTGACATAACGCATTAAAGCGATGATTAGAAAGACGTTAAAAGGCCCGCTGCTGCGACAGAAGATATAGAATCCTTTTTTTTTTATTTCCAAAAAATTGGAATTGGCGTATTGTTAGGCCGTAGATCGGCCGATAATGATCGGCGGCCGATAATGATCGGCGGCCGATCGATCGGGGCATCCCTAATCAGGGCATCTCTTTTCTGATTTCCATTTGCGCACACAGCGTTATCATCTCAATGGCGGAGAAATGTAGGGAAGGAGGGAGCAGAGAGGGTGGGTGAATTTTTATTTTTGTTTTATTTTCCAAATCTTGCCCTCTTCGGCTGTTTTCCACTCGCTCTCTTTACAACGCTCTAATCTTACCTACAGCACCTTTAAAAAGGACAACACCGGTCTTTGAAACCATCGCAACCATCTCTCCTGGCTTCGCGAAAACATCCGTTACCAAAACAATTTGTCAAAATGACGTCCTTGTACCGATTCTGCCGAAGAGCATTTAGCGAGCCGTACCCGACCCCTCTAGTAGCAGCAAGAACTCACTTTCAAGGTTTGGAAGTGAGCGAGCGTCTCCTTCTCGTAGCCCAGGGGGTCTAGCGCCCTCATCAGGAGGATGATGGTCAACAGGCACCCTGCCAGAGGGGAGGGAGGATAAGGATAAGCCCCAGGATCACGAACACAACCCGGGCCGTGAGATGTTCTTCGTTGTGTAATCTAGTACAGTGGAACACGGGCGCACGTACATTTATTCAGAGGCTCCAGTTCTTGGAGCTGATTACAAGATTGGAGCTCAGACTGCAGCACTGATGTCTTCTCCACCGACAGCTCACTCCTAAGCACGCACACGAGCACAAGCACGCACGCACATACACACAGGGACTAAACTTATCTGAACATATTGTTTTTCTAAAATATAATGGTGAATGAAATGTTCTCTTTTTACAGAAATCCATGATTTACCTCTAATTATGTTATTAAGGGTTATCAAGGTGTGCATTAAGCATCAGAAAATTACGTTCCATCAAATCCATTGCAATCTCAAGTAATTTCAGTCTGTCCATTTCCTTCAAGCCGATTGAATGGGTGGAGTCTATTTACCCTCTTGGCAACATAGTCAAGCGGGTGACAAATCATCATGCACTAACGTGGCCAAGCCAGTGACCAATTACCGTACACTCACATTACAACGCCGGTGCAGCTGAATGAACACCTTGAGGAAGTACAGACTACACAAAACAGCGAGAGGGGGGGCGGGGTTTCAGACCACACCCCTACAATCCTGTCTTTCCAAGACTGAGTTTTTAAATGTATATTAATATACTTTTTGACAATCTCTTGACAAGATATTCAGTAAGTGTGTAGTGAATATAGTACGTTGTGGTTATTTAACATTTTTAGGAAAATAAAACATACCTGAAAAGCTCCTGGTCAGTGGCAGAATCCCGGCACCAACTCTCGGTTCGACCTGGGGAAGGCAAAGTGAAAGATGCCGTTGTCTTATAAACCAACCATGGCGACGGTGTGCGGTGATCCAGCACAAAAGAACACACGGCACATGAGAGCCGAGACCTCAGTGGCACGTCTCACCAGTGTAGAGCGCACAGTCCCTGTGCGTATGTTTCTCCGTCCAGTGCACGGTCAGGTTGTGCTCGTTGCCAATGTCACTTATGGTGCCAGGAGGGAGATCGCAGATCTAAACGCAGGTTAAGGTTCCTCTAACTGCGATTCACAGCTTCGTGTCATATATTTAGCGGTAGTGATTCCTCAGACCACGCATGGACACACAAGATTCTAGCGCCCTGAACGGCGTTGCCTGTGATTCGTTGGAGCGCTTATTGCTGGAGTTGTAACGGTTTGTAATTGGACTTGAATGTAATGGCCGTACAAAATCAGATGTACATATTTCTGTATATTGTTTTTCCCTTTTCTTATGCATTAATTGTGACCTTTCACGATGAGCCAATTTCAGAGATAATCGCGACTTTTAATTACTTGTACAGCCCTAGCACAGAGGCAGTGCACCCATTCCTCACAGAGAAAATAGGTTACAGGTAGTAGTGTTAAGTGTCTTCCAGGAAAGCAGGGAGCTCCTGGAATAAAACATGAAGTCTTCCAATTTCTTACTCCATCCTGCCTTGCCCATGTGACCAGGAAAAGCAATGAGCCCATCATTCACTGGGCATTTAAGGGTTATTAGGGATGCCGTGTACAGCAGATGACGGCATTGTGTGTCAAAGGGTCATTTCATCCCATGGCCCCCAGCGGTCCTCATACCACTGACCAGACCTGATCGCTGGGAGGCCCTTAGATAAAAAGGATACCCAGACGGGGCTGTGTCTCAAGCGTGGGTGGACGCTCCTCCATTCCACTCGCTGGGGCTGCCCGTCCAGGACCAGCATCAGGCCGACAGACTGCGCCTGAGACAGGGGGAACACAGAAGAGAGAGTCAGGGTCACATCCCGTTGTTAAGCCAAGGTCACACGACGGTTAGCCATCCCTCACTACCCCGGGTGTCTGACAATATGGACCATGACCACAAAAGGCCCCTCATGTTCAGAGTAAATGAATTGTCTATTAAACTTCAAAGCTCCAGTACTCAGATCTGCACATTTCTACAGTGGCCAGTCTATTACACAGGCTTGATTTTAAACCTTTACAGAAACTTTGTCTAAGGACGTTGGTGTCCGGACAGGACGTTTTAGCTTGTCTTCCCACCGGCTGCGGGAAAAGTTTCGTTTACCAGTACTGGCCGAGTTTGTGTTCGCTGTTGACCAAGGAGGGATACCGACAATCGGAGGACGATGCTATCGTTTTAGTCGTCCTCTTCTGGATCACAAGATTAGTGGTCAGCCATATCAACAGCCAAGCACGACGGGAGCAGTTAGGGTTAAGTGTCTTACAAAAAACAACATGTCAGACTCCAGAATGTTTGCCCCATTCTACTGCACACCGTATCGAAATGGTACCAGCAACAACTGTTCTTCACCTACAGTTGAGAATTCAATTTCTTCTGGCAGATCAGCGCCTCCCAACCAGTGTGTCGGGAAGACTGGTGTGCCTTGAGGCAAGACTAGGTGTGCCGTGAGATTCAATACATAATCCTGACATAGGTTTTATTTTAATTTATAATTTGCTTCATAATTGATTAATTACTGGCATTACGTGACATTTCAATACATAAATGATAAATAATGCAATTGCCTGATCTGAACCTGTATCCATATTAGTTTGTCTACTGTGTGAAATGTTGCAACAATTGCCAATAACCTGGGAGTGGCATTTCCCTTATACAACAAGTAAGTTGGTGTGCCTTGAATTTCTGTTTGGGATCGTGGTTTGCCTTTGCTGAAAAAAGGTTGTGAAACACTATAGGGAGGTATGGTAATTTAATGAACTGGTGTTTGTTGGGGGTTGGTATATTTCTTTTGAGGTGGTAAACTTTAGTGTGAGCGCTCTCACGTGAACTGGCTTGGAGAAACACACAGCCACCCTGTCCTCCTCTCGACTAACGTACACACAGCTGATCAACTCCTCCCGCTCCGCTGTGGGACAAAACACACACACACACACACACACACACACACACACACACACACACACACACACACACACACACACACACACACACACACACACACACACACACACACACACACAGAGCTTGAGAACATGAATAGGGCATAGCGCTGCAGAAACCTCTATGCACAGTTAATATGGACACTGATAGCACAAGCCGTGTGCTGAAAGGCATGTAACCAGGCACTATAAGCGTATTGACACTCACCTCTGCCCAGCAGCCAGCGATAGTAAAACCAAGCACTCTGGTCATTGGGATCAGTGAAGAAGGCATTCTGCACAAGCTCATATTCTAGAGAAACACACACACACACACTTATTAAAACCACCATGGTGTCCATCCTGAGGATAACAGTTCGACAGCGCCCCCTGTCTGTATTATACCACCACTACACAGAGACGTGTGGTGGAGGACCAGATCCCGCCGTACCTTTGAGCAGCTGCTCCTCGCAGACGCGGTGGGCGTGGGTCTGTGGGGAGGGCGGGGGGGAGGTCTGGGCCGGATGGTGGGCGGGCGAGGGGGGCTCGGGGGACTCCGGGTGCAGCAGGGGCAGCAGGGTGCTGCGGTAGTGCCAGCTGGAGTAGTTGGAGAAGTTGGAGCCAATAAGGCGATCGGTGAAGCGGAGCTCCTGATCCACGGCCACGCCCGACATCCTCACCACCACCCGCCTGTAGTCCCAGCAGTGAACTGGGCCGCAGGAAGAAGGCGACGGTGAGATCAAACTTATACAGCACTTCATCACTTTATTATAGAGCCTAAGATCAAGTCAGAGCAAGAATAGCAAGTCAAATTCCCCCATAAAAAGAAGAACAAGTGAGAAACCTTCTACCTGACACTACTCTCTTTCTACCGTTTCTTTACCCTCCTTCTACAACTCCTAATAACTGCTTCCACATAACTGCTTCTTTTTTTTTTTAAACTCTCTCCTAACTTTGCCCTACATACTCACAGTTACGCTCGTCCAAGCTGAGGCAGCGATCGCACAGACTCAGTTCTCTGGCCCAGTCGGGCCGGGGCAGGTGGGTGGAAACCCACCATCGTTGGTGCCAGCTGCCATAAGACTTGGGGTTCTGCTTCAGACAGGACTCCACGAAGGAAAGCTCAGACTCGTAGATCTTCTGCACATCGTCCTCCTCCCTGTGGACAGGAGAGGGAAACATCAGGGCAGGCCCGGCTGCAGACTGGTTCTGACGGGCGGCTTTTGGATCTCTGAAGACTGGCCCAAATATTTGAGTGCAGAAATTTGTCTCGCGGACTATGTCCGCTCGCCTTTTTTAACGTATCTACGCTAGTAGATACCAAAAACCAAATACACAGTCCAGATCTCAACGAGTACTTGTGTTGTAGCCACTTTATTTTTTATTTTTTTATTTTTAAGTCTGCGATTGTTTCCACCAACGTATCCGGTTTAATTGCTTTTTAGTGATTGCTATTGTTTGGGGCAGGGCACTTTGTAATTCCCCGATTGTGTAGAAATATTGACCAAACAATGGCTCTATAGAGAGGAGTGCTACACCACCAAGCGCTGCTGCTATAAATTTCACTTTCGGTTTTTATGGCGGAACATTCCGTCATTATTGTAAAACGTGTCTAACGCGGGGGAACTCCCCCTATCCGGGCCAGTTACTAAACATTGGCGAACGAACCTATTTTAGTCTCAACAATATGCAGCGGCTTTATCTTGGACTATTTCCTGCTTCAAAACTATTTTCGATTACAATATTTTTGTAATCCTCGAGTAGCCTACACGTTTGCACCCCTAATATCTACTGTTACAACTATGTGCATATTGACATACTCCACGCATAAAGCAAGTGACCTCCTGCGCTACATGTTTATAGCAACAGAGAGCAACATTCACCACACTGACTGTAAAGACAGCAAGTAGCGCTCTCCAAATTCCGCACTCGCTTTCACTTTGATTGCTTTACAACCCAAAGCCACCGCCCCAACCAACCAGCCATCTTCCTTTGGCATAGACTATTGATTATTATGAATGAAGAACCACATCACATTGTAACGTATAGCCTTTTCACCTAACCTAATAGTATAACCTATAGCGGAGCATATAAGCACATAAATGACCTATGGTCACATTTAGTCTACTGTTGCAGGTTCTTGTTTAACCACAAGGTGTCACTAAAGTCCACGTTAACGAGAGTAAACCCCGGCCAGGGGGGGGGGGTGGGCACAGGGGCCTTGCAGGGCAGGCCAGGCCCCTAATGCCCCCCCCCCCCCCACCCAATAGCGGCATGCCCCATGCCCCATGGACAGGGACATGTAGTTTTTGAAGAGTTAACACTGTACAGTTTATAGAGTATGGATGGCTGGCTGGATGGATGGACGTATGGATGTATGATTAGAGTTATTTGTCGTCAGCTGACCTCACAGTCCCCAGATGCGTCAGGATCTCCCTCCTGTAGTTCCAGAGGGTGGAGAAGTCAGGGTTGGACGACAGCAGCTGCTGGGTTAACTGGAGGGCCTCCTCGTCCAAAATCCCCTCCTTCCTCTGAAATACAACACGTGTGTGTGTGTGTGTGTGTGTGTGTGTGTGTGTGTGTGTCTCAGAGAGAAGCCATGCATTTACAGAGGCAACAGACTTGTAGGTACCCACATTTTCTTGTTTAAATGCTTAAAGATATCCTGTCATCAAAGTAGGTCAGAAGACATTTTACATCAAGCTTTCCCCTTGCCAATAATCATGTGTTTCAGATATGCCTGACAAGAGGCTCTCTTGTTAACGATGGTGTGCATTTTTTCTATTTTGGTAAAGACTATGAATTGCACATTCAATACAATAGAAACATAAAATGCATGTATCACTGAAGTTTTTGTATAGAGAATTGGTTGACAGAATTTTTGAATTAATTTCAATGGAGCGGGCAGCATCATCCCCCCCAAGAATATAAGCATACACTTGAAGGACCTTGGACATTCATAAGATCTTACTTGAAAAAACAACCTAGTACTTAATTTGAACATATTATGCTTATGTCTGCATCTTTCAATTTTATTTTACTTTTTTGTGTGTGTTGTTGTATTGTGTTGGTTTCTGTGTCGTGCTTCCCAACGTTTGTTGGCCCATTGTATTCTAGCTCATAATGTGTGTGTGTGTGTGTGTGTGTGTGTGTGTGTGTGTGTGTGTGTGTGCGTGCGTGCGCTGTGAGTTAAGTCTTCTGCAGTATGCGCATAAATGTTCACATGCAAAAACTACACAAACTAAAGTATTTAAAATATTCACATCAGCATTATATTTACACTCATCTGCAATAGGCCTATTCTATTCTCTCATCACGTGTGACTGCAAACATACCTTAGAGAAACAGACGTCTCGTGCGGTGACGTACAGCTTGAGTTTCTTCTCTCGCTCCTTCCTCTTCTCCTCCTCCTGCTGCGCGGTGGACTTGATCTTTAGTCGACCGTGCTGCCATAGACACACAATGGCAACCCATCATGTATTTACTCGTGAATGTACTTTAGGTTGTGCTATGCATTTGCATTAAACAAATGAATGATGAACTATAATGAACAATGCGTCCCTTACCATTCTTTTTATCTGCAAAAGCTGCTTTCGAGGAAAAAAAAATACATGTGTGGGGAAAAAAAGAGAGAAGTAGATGAAGGAAGATGCAGGTCTAGGGCCTAAATGGCGTTACTGCTCAATCTGACATGTATACAGCTGCAGTTGAGACGGATGATCTGATAATAGACTAATAACGATTAATTATATTGTTCTATATCTTAAAAGTGAGATGATCGATCTGAAATTTATCTAGCTCATTTGATGTAGTCAATCAATAACACTGGGCAGGTAAAATGGTAGCTAGATACTGGCAATTTATAACATGATAGAGTGGGGCGCGATTGAATACAAAAGTAACATTATACTTCAAAGTT
>OOFB01009175.1:5706-21593 GCA_900323305.1 Trachyrincus murrayi | reverse complement strand
GATACAGGACCTGTCCGATCATGAGTGGCGTGACATTTAACAATCTAAGTGTTCTAGTTAGCAACAATGCAAGTCTGCTTATTTATTTTGTACCAGTTTGTCTAATCCCCCCAATCCAACTCTGATTCTCACATATACATTTCTACA
Organism: Trachyrincus murrayi; assembly: GCA_900323305.1. Lineage (NCBI taxonomy): Eukaryota > Metazoa > Chordata > Actinopteri > Gadiformes > Macrouridae > Trachyrincus > Trachyrincus murrayi. The sequence continues at coordinate 21,446 of OOFB01009175.1, read as the reverse complement.
GAGGTGAGGTGTTTTGTTGTTGTTTTTAATTGTGTTAGTTAACACATTATCTTTATTGAATGAAAACTGTAACTGAGGCTTTGTCTCTCTGACTTTGGACTGACTTGATCTATGGAGATGTTTATGTTTTGTTTTCTCATATGATCAATATAATCTGTTTTTCTTTCTCTCTTTCTTCTCATTTGATGTAAGTCTAATGTAAGTTTGTTGGTAAACCAAATGTTAACATACATTCACACAGTGTTAATCTTACATGTAGTCAATACAGAGCTCATTTGATGCAAGTCTAATGTAAGTTTGTTTGTACTCCAAATTTCTCAAATTCCAATAAATCTGTGAGAAATTCTTTGAAAGATGTCTGATTTTGTGTAGTCCTAGGGCATAGTTGAGCTTTTTTGAGTAAAAAATGTTATGCCTTTACATAACATTTCAATATTTAGATGTTGATTTTACTGTCACACACTGTCATTAATGCATCAAAAGATCCTTTTTTGAGTGGAATCTACATACAAATTCAGTTAAATAACGGTCATATAATGAAGATTTCACAGTGAAATAATGTTGATTTAATATTTTTTTCCAGTGAAATCAAATGGGATTTGATGTGAAAAAACAGCAGCTGGATGTAATTCTTACTGAAGGAATTTGTTCAGTAACATAATGGCCATGTCAATATTGCTGAAATCCAATGTTGAATATACTGGTTTAAAATGTAAAACTTACATGCTGCTCTGTAAAGGTGATTACAGTTTTGATGTATTTTTTACAGAATTATTCTGGCAACCACTGCCAGCTTTTTTCCGTAAAAACGGATTTTTTTTTACAGTGTGGCATCTTTGTTTTTAAGTAATACGTCTTGTCAGGGGGCTTTCTTCTCAGTCACTTTCCTGTGAGAAAATTATTGAAAGTGGCCTATTCCTTGATATAACTTGGTTTTCAGTATTTTTAAGATCAAATAATGCGTTTTTATATGATTATATACTTGAATACATTTATGAGGTTTAATATGTAGTTATGTGCTTGAATTACATTTATCAGGAATAGTATCTGGTTATATACTTGACTATATCCATCAGGGTTACATACTTGGATACCTTTGTCTGGATTAATATCCAACAAAAGCCAGAGTAAAATGTCAGCGTTGTATGCGTGTTATATGATGACGAAAGGGAATACAAGGGAAATTGATAGATACCCGAAGTTGCTGACATTCAGAATCCTAAAACAAACACCGCCTTTTAAGTATTTTTTGTCTCTGCGTCCCCCTACATCCCGTGAACGATCACTTGATTCTTGTCCATCGGGCCGTCAGACTCAATCGCTGATGGTGCCGCTATCTCCAGCAACTGTGAAGAACAACAGACCATAGGTTTTTGTTTTTGTCAATTCTACAATTCTACAAAAAAGTTATCTATTCTTACAGGTAATGACAGAATGCATGCTTCTTCGCTCTGTAGAGATCAAGATGTCCTTATTCAGTTTGTCGATTCCAATGCTGATTTTGTCATCCAGGGTTTCCTCGTTCTCCTTTCCTTCCACCTTCCCTTGACCAACACCTTTGGTTCTAATCAGCAGCTTCTCACCAACTATGAAACATTCATATATAACACCATGCCCAGTCATTTGCATGTTGGGATCAATAGGAAATGTAAATCTAAAGTTGAACAGCATATCATTTAATTGGTATTTTTATAAGCCAAACATATCATTTTAATGAACTTGTGGCAGTTTCCCCATGCCACATGATATCTACAATGGCACGACACAGGGAGATGTTGGTTGAACCGGTTTATTGTAGAGTTTGAACAGGCAGAGCAGGTGGTACGTGCCAACATGCTAGCGCTCCTCCTGAGTGTGTGTGGTGGTGGCTGGTTTAAGCAGCCTTTAACCTGCCTAGTTTGAACAGGCAGAGCAGGTGGTACGTGCCAACATGCTAGCGCTCCTCCTGAGTGTGTGTGGTGGTGGCTGGTTTAAGCAGCCTTTAACCTGCCTAGTTTGAACAGGCAGAGCAGGTGGTACGTGCTGACATGTTAGCACTCCTCTTGAGTGTGTGTGCTGGTGGCTGGTTTAACCTGTGGGCCTTGATTGGCCAATGACCCACAGGTGTGCAGCCTCACCCAGCCCCAGAGTCTAATCAGCCTGACCAGGTGAGGCTGCTTAAACCAGCCACCAACAACACTCAGTCGGCATCTTTCAATTGTATTTCATTTTTCTTTCATGACTTATTTGTATTTTTTGTATGAATTGTGTTGCTCTGTATTGTGTTGGTTTCTGTGTCATGCTTCCCAATGTTTCTGTTGGCCCATTGTATTGTAGCTCCTAATGTGTGTTTACTGTGAGTCAAATCTTCTGCAGTACGTGTATAATTGTTTACATGCAAAAACTAAATTAAAAATTAAAAAAACCAAAGTCAAACATATTCAAATGAAAATGAACATTTGTATTATGTATTACATTTTTTATACTTACACACTGATCTCAGTTTAGCCTTCTTCTCATTTTTCCTGTTTTGTGTCTGGAGATCAATGAGAGTCTGCCTACAGCCGATCAATACCTCCAGTCTTAGGCTCTGGTACTCGTGCGCCTCAAGCGGACAGTGCTTCTGGGCTTCCCTCAAATGGAACTCCCTCTCAATCCTGTCACTGATGTCACCCATGCAGGGGTCAAACGGACCAGAGCAGAACACCTGTTCCTTTGTTGGGTATTTTCCCACTCCCGCTCGACCAGGAATATGGAATATTCCCAAGAGTGAACGTCCATAACCTGCATGAGGAAGCAAAACAAGGTTGAACATGACATTTCGAAATATGCAACAGCAGACACTGTACTAGCAGACACACTGCACTAATGAACAAGTCTTTGCGTGTCCTTCTCTCTTCATGCTTGTTTGGTAGACATTGTTTTGCATTTATTCAGAACACTGCTAGACCTGATAGCCTATAGCAGGGCAGGGCCCAGAGAGGGGGAGAGAGGGTTGATCCATCCTTGGACATCATCAATATCATCCACAAATGTTGTGTATGGATGATAGCCTACCTAGATTATGTAGAGAATGCGAATGTGGACAGATCCGTGATCAAATATTTGTTTGCCACAGAATTTCTTGTTCTTCTAGTTCCTGCTGATTCAAAGTTCCTGGTAACTGGCAACATAGCTGTGGCAGTTTCCCCTGCCACATGCCATCTACTATGGCTTTCCAGGGCTTCTCCAACAACAGGACACAGGCACATGATAAACCTGTTTATTGTAAGTTTGTTTAAACAAGCAGAGCAGATGGTACAGTCTGACTCAGACCAGGTGAGGCTGCTTAAACCCACACACACGCACACACACGCCTACCGTTCTGAGCAACAGGCTTCTATTGTTATGTTTTCTGATATGTGGGTCTGACTGTAATTAGGCTAGACAACCAGTTGGCTCCGGGTCGAGTCTGAAGGTCTGCCCTCATCCACATCTACCCACAATAGAAACCTGACCTCGGAAAGCAACCTTGCTGGTTCATCACAACACAATGTGACCAAGCACAGCAATTCTGATGCCAAAACAAGTCTGTTTGATGACGTTTAATCACACACATCAACGTTTAAACATGAAACACTAGGCGTGGATTGGTTTGATACAAAATATTCCATGACTATGTGAACACGTTTAGTAGTTTTTGTCATACACCCCTAGTAGGCCTATATCGGAGTTGTTCCCCATGTCTAAACATTGGCCATCCTGCCCGCAAGTCAAAAACAGATCATCGTTGATCAAGTGCAGAGGTGGCAAAAGTACACACATTCTGTACTTAAGTAGAAGTACAGATACTTGTGTAAAAAATACTTTGATAAAAGTAGAAGTACTGATTCAACTTTTTACTCAAGTAAAAGTAAAAAAGTACAGGCTCTGAAAAGTAAAATTTTTAAATCTGCTGTTTTTGTGCAAAGCTAACGGAACCTCACGTCATATTAATATAATATAAATATCATATAATATAAGGGAATAGGAACTTTATTTCAACTTCTATTACTGCCATTCTGAATGTATTCAGCGTTAACAAAAACTCATGTCGATGACGGTAATAGCATTCTTCTCCCAGTCATGGGACATGACGCCTTCAGCCCTTTCTCCCGTAACGTCTCTATCTGGTTCACTCATCAAGTGAGTCATTGTGCAAGTATGTCACCAAAACACCCCAAATGAATGTGTTCAACACCACAATTTGTAAAATCAACCATCAACTATTAATCCTTAATCATCAATTGTTCATGTTTAAGATACACTCACCAATGTTAGGCTTCATTTTGAAGAAAAGAAATCCCCACACAAATAGCCTACACTTCTGCCAGAAAGGCAGGCATGACTCAGTTTCCTTATCTCATCATGAAGTTTTGTTTTTGCGTACCATGGATACACCCAGCAGTACCATGGATACGCCCAGCAGTACCATGGAGCCGGGCGTGATTAAACAAGTTTTTCACAAGCCATGTGAAAACACATCCAACACAACGTGCTTCACACAAACATGTATAGGCCTGAACGAGAAAACTGATGCACTACATCAAGTGTCGGTAAGACAGCCTGTCAACATGGTCTCCAAGTTGCCTAACAAAAGCCTACAAATGAAAAGAACAGCTGTGAAATGCATTCTTGGCTTCAAAATACGGCTATTTTCATTCTCCGGAATGTCCCATAAAATGGCTTTTCGTGGTATTAGCGACACCGAAACACAGCAGGCTCACGAACATTACGGCCTGGCATTTACACCGTGAAGACGAGGATTACAAAGTCTGCAGCAGCTACAGAAGACGGTACAGACCAGTATACAAACCCACCAGCTGATGTGGAAGCAGGACCTGGCACAATCTCTGTTATCAACGGCTACAGACCATGGATATATTATAATAACGCGGACAGAATTGAAGAAGGTCAGCAAATGTGTTTAAGATTTTTTTTTTTAACCAAAAGCAAATACAAATGCAAACGCAAATTAAAGCAAATGAAAACGCAATGCAAATGTTTGCTGGTGGCTGGTTTAACCTGTGGGCCTGATTGGCCAATGCCCCACAGGTGTGCAGCCTCACCCATCCCCAGAGTCGAATCAGTCTCAGACCAGGTGAGGCTGCTTAAACCAGCCACCAACAACACACACTCCACAATAGCCTACCGTTCTGAGCAACAGGCTTCTATTGTTATGTTTTCTGATATCTGTGGGTGTGACTGTAATGAGGCTAGACAACCAGTTGCCTCCGGGTCGAGTCTGAAGGTCTGCCCTCATCCACCCACAATAGAAACCTGACCTCGGAAAGCAACCTTGCTGTTTCATCACAACACAATGTGACCAAGTGTAACCCCCTTCGTTCCTCTGCGTTGTGTTTTCTCATAATGAAATGCATTAAAACGAAAGTAACGAGCCTGTTTTCAAAATGTAAGAAGTAGAAAGTACAGATATGTGTTAAAATGTAGGGAGTAAAAGTGTTAAGTGCCCGCAAAAGTACTTTTGGGGGGACTTTTGCTTTGAATTCTACCTACGTGTTTTCTTTAGTTTTCTTTCTTGAGAATATAAATGTAGCTACCGTAAATAATAAGTTAGCAGTAATTGTTTTAGTTTAAAACTATTAGGCCTACGGTTGCTTTGTGAAGAGAGGAGCAGTTCATTTGAACAGATTGCCGCAGATGTTTTGGAGTCATTCAAGATTTGTTTCGCACCCTTGATAAAGCGGAGTGAGGTGAGCTGTGCTAATGTCATGTTTTATGAATGCTTCATGTTGATGTGGAAGCAGGACCTGGCACAATCTCTGTTATCAACTGCTACAGACCATGGATATATTATAATAACGCAGACAGAATTGAAGAAGGTCAGCAAATGTGTTTAAGACTTTATTGACATTTTATTTAGCTTTTTTTAACCAAAAGGAAATACAAATGCAAACGCAAATTAAAGCAAATGAAAATGCAATGCAAATGCCGCCCACCGTATAAACAGCCTACTGCTTGTCCAGCAGGTTGGACATCTCCATCCATGAGAGGTCCCACTGGACCTCAGTCACATCCTGCTTGGTCTTGGGAACATCCACATTTGCTACTTCTGCCTTGGAGCTTGGCCAGCAACAGTCTTGAGTGCTTCGCTTTCCCCACCTGAAGCCACGTGGAAAATCTGTGCTCAGAGAATGCTTTGCTTACACGCATACATCTAACACCAGGTACTTGGACAATGTAATGTGGATCTTGAAGGCACTCACCTATGATGGACCAGCCAAACAATCAGAACAATGGAGAACAAGAGCGCCACGGCCACAGAGCAGATAATCCAGGTCCCTGAGTCAGAGAATGGTGAAAAGTGCCATGAAACTGCAACTGTTATTGGCCAATTCAAATGTGTTGTTTATGTCCAATGATCCAATGAGTTTGATATAATACAATACAATGTAACACCATGTAATACGACACAATGCATCCCAATACGAAACAGAAACAGAAAATAAAAGTATCTCTTAGTTCAAAGTAAACATTTTAGTATTTTAAAATTAAGATATTTATGTGTGTGTGTGTGTGTGTATATATATATATATATATATATATATATATTAGGGGTATGAATCTTCAGTATCTCTTGGTATCTCACGATTTGATTTCAATTCTTGGATCAGAATCATAGAAGATAAGTGTGGAGTGTGTGTTGTTGGTGGGCTGGTTTAAGCAGCCTCACCTGGTCTGAATCAGACTGATTAGACTCGGGCTGGGTGAGGCTGCACACCTGTGGGGCATTGGCTAATCAGGCCCACAGGTTAAACCAGCCACCAGCAAACACACTCAGGAGGAGCGCTAGCATGTACCACCTGCTCTGTTGTTCAAACTACCTCAACCTTTACAATAAACCGGTTTAATCATCTGCCTGTGTCCTGCTGTTGGAGAAGCCCTGGAGAGCCATGGTAGATGGCATGTGGCAGGGGGAAACTGCCACAATAAGAATTGCGATTCTTACGTGAATCAAATATTTTCATACATCCCTAATATAAATATATATATTCTTTTTGGAATATAGTTACCGTGAGTGGAGACTTCCGTCCAGTCTGTCCATGTTGAGTTACCTTTAAAAAAAAAATGAAACACCTAGTACTTAATTCTTACAGTTGATAAAAGGTAATGACTTTAGTATTTGATATAATGATGTTTAAAGAGAAATGCCATGTCATCTCATACACTTTACTGATAACCAGCTCTCTGGACTCTCCATGGCTCTGTCCTGGGAGGCGCACTTATAGAAGCCTTCCTGGGCCTTCGAGACGTTCTCAATAGCCATTCCTATTCCCGCCTCTGGGTGGGCTGAGCTCTGAGTCGCCACCTCCAGTCCATCTTTGAAGAAGGTAGCCATTCGTTGGTTGCCATGATTCCAGAATTGGCAGTGCAAGACTACCCGATCCCCCTCTGAGACAAGGTAGGGGCTCTTGAGGATGATTGTATCATCTATTAAACACATACGTGGATTCAAATAATTCAAAACATCATTCAAAACATCGATCTCACCCACTGTATATTAAGGCATGGAATATATTTGCCTTGTTTTGCATTGTCCTGGTTACACAAAAGCCTGTGTGCTTTGAGAATACTCTGTTGCACTGTGCAATTCCCTCCCCAATTTATTGTAGTTTAGGTTATGTGTGTACAATAATTTGGCAAATATTAATTATTTGGGTCCAGCCATCTTGATGATCATGAAGCCCCATTTATTATATTTAGATTATTATATGATCTTTTGGACCAAATTAAGGTTTTTGTGCTGTTTGACTTTTGTTTCATGGTTATCGCCACTGAATGGCGATTGTATTGATCCATAGTGTAGTGGATTCATCTTACTAGTGATCACTGTGACGGTGACTGCATTGCTGCGCCTTGTATCACTCTCACACCAGTACAGGCCACTGTTTCCACCGGAAAGCCCAGCGAAGAGGCAGGCATTTGGGCGCTCCGCACTAGCGCTGCCCCCTAGTGGTGAACACAATCCAGCCTGGAGGTCCCACGTTCTTACTCCAAAGTCCTGAGAGAGCTGCCTCAGTCTCCAGGCTGTTTGGTTATTGACAGAGCCTGGACACTGCACCGTGAGGTTGTCTCCCCGGAAAAACTGTAGGCTGCTGGGGGTGAAGCTCAGCAAGGGAGGCAGTATTTCTAAAAACATGTAGAGAGACAGACAGACAATGAGACACAGAGACTCTGATATTTTACATGGGTATTGTGTACAAGTGTGTGTTGGAGAGGGAGAGCTGGGAAAAAACTGAAATTGATAAGAGTGAAAGACAGGGAAACAGACCCAGATGCAGGGACAGAGAAAGTGCATGTTGTAATGTCGTAATTTTATGCAATTAGCAATTACCCAGGTAACATTAGCCGAATGGGCCAGTGCGGTAACAGTGCCATTAAAGTACCATTTCAGTAATTGATAACCTATTAATTCATTACATCGCACAAACCAATGCAGTTCATAAAACTGAAGTCTTTAATAAGGATACCCCAATGTATTCACAAGCGGGTCGCTGGATGGCCATATATACCATTGTGGCAGTTTCCCCCTGCCACATGCCATCTCCTATGGCTTTCCCGGGCTTCTCCCACAGCAGGACACAGGCAGTGGATGAGTAAACCGGTTTATTGTTAGTTTGTGGTAGTCTGAACAACAGAGCAGGTGGTACATGCTAGAGCTCCTCTTGAGTGTGTTTGCTGGTGGCTGGTTTAACCTGTGGGCCTGATTGGCCAATGCCCTACAGGTGTGCACCCAGTCCCAGAGTCTAATCAGTCTAACTCCGACCAGGTGAGGCTGCTTAAACCAGCCACCAACAACACACACTCCACAACCATATATACATTTTTTTATTTATATATAGATTTAAAAATATATACCCCCCCACAGGTGGGGGGGTAAAAAGGCTGGGAACCCCTGGTTTTACAGCAGTGCCTCCAGACCTGGTGGTGGCGGTGGGTCGCCTTGCTCACCGGACACGGTCAGCTGAACCCGGGCGCTGAGAAACAGGACGGTGGAGCTGTTGAGCCCGGGCCCCGGGCCCTCCGCCTGGCACCAGTAGCTGCCCCCGTCCTCTGCTGTGGCGCCCGTGATGGCGTAGGTGTCCCGGGACACCAGGTGTCTGGGGGGGTCGAGGCTTGGTGGAGCTTGGTGGAGCCGATGTCTGAACCACCTGTAGCTCCACCGGCGCTGCTGCGGTCTGGTGTCTGTCGTCGCTGCCGCGGCCGCCGCCATGGGCACGTTGCACTGGAGCACCACAGACTCACCCAGGTAGATGTCTGTCCCCGGGGGCCACACCCAGACGACCGCCCCGGGGGCCACTGTGGAGAGAGTAGCCGTCAGATTGACTCCCTGTATACAGTATAGGCGTGCTTGTGTGTGTGTGTGTGTGTGTGTGTGTGTGTCGTTTGTCAATTTACAATACCTTTAGATGCAGAGGCATGGAACACAAATGTTGTTAAACCTAAAATACAGAAACGTGTGTTTTAGATATGTATACAGAAACACAAAACTAAAGTCAGGCATTGCTTTCAGGCAAGGCCACAGAGTCGACTGAAGCTGATTAATGACGTCGTCATTCAACACACGTCGGTCTAGCACTGCGTTCACGCATCTATTCAGCGACTCCGCCCATTAGGCTCGTACACGCCCAGCCTCTAACACAACCAGTTGCCAACAAGCTGTCGGCACAGCTGACTCTCGAGATAACCAATCCGAGGCAAAAACACAAAACAGCGCTCTTTTTTAAATCCTCTACTCAGTCCTCAGTCAACGGCTGCGTTTCTGGCACACGTCACCGTAAACACCCACCTCCACCTTCATTCATGCAATAAATAGCATTTTACCTGGACAAGCAATTTCTGAATTATGTAAATGTCATTGTACCAATAACTTTGATATGAGGTGGCTGCCGGCTCTGTTCCGTGACCCTGGGGCGTTCTGCTTCTGCTGCCTGCTGGGGCATGGCTGCTCGGACGGGCAGCCATGCCGCCAAACACAACTGCATTGCTCCAGTCTCTATGTATTTCTTTGACGAAATAGTCCTGACTGAAATGCATACATCTGTTTACTATAAAGCAGGGTTTATATTGCTTGTCTCAATTTTGACTGTAGTTAATTTCCATTTCATATGAGTGAATGCTATAGCACTATAGCATTTACAATGCTATAGTCCTAAGAAGGTCCTGATAATCCAAGTGTCACAAACTGAATACCATAAGCACATCTTCAGTAGGACTTCTTGTCTGACATATTCTCCCCAGTAGGTAAAAACATAGGGCCATATTATGGATGGTGGCATAGAGAAAGAGAGGTCATACAGATGCTTATCTCTCCCATGGGGATATGGGAGGAATTTGCACAGATCCACTGTATTTCCTGACAGTGTGAACCATGTATATTTAGCACATCTCTAAAAAGAGACAAACATGTGTTTTTCAGTATAACAGCCTATTCGTGGCGCATGACCTCTAGAAATGATTTGGCAGTCATCTTCATCCCTTTAGTAGGATTTAAATTCAGGCTGCCGAGGATACGTTTCAAATGAGCACTCAATCATTGATGCCGACTTCCACACACGCAAATTACATTCTTTCTGTACAGAATACCACCGAGTGATGGCTGAAACAAACGAAAAGCATGTTCCTCATCTGCTCCACGAAAATACAAAAAAATAAAAAGCTTATCTGTGAGAGTTCTCCAATTGTGCGTGGAGAACTGCTGTTTAACTCACCCAGGAGACGGCAGACGAGGACGATGTGCATTTTGTCTGGATGGGAATCTCCTAAATTAGACACCCAGCGGTGGCGCCAATAATGCCTCTCTGTTCTCAATAAAAACACAAATTGGCAACTCGATGTAGGCTTATTACGATGCCGTTATGAAGATAAAACATTGTGTGAGATCCAATAATCCCTGTGGTTGTGATGCACTAGCTGTCTTTCATTAAAAACCAAGACGGAGAAGAAAAACAAATGTGTGTTGGGAGGAGCTCCAACTACTATGTCCTCTTGCTATTTCAGAGATGGACATCTTGAGGAGTGCCACTTCCTTCCTCCTTGATGAGGCCCAGATAGGTGTAGAAGACCATAGAGAAACTGATGGAGAGATGTAGTATGTCAAACCATACTGTAAGGGACCTTGAATCAAAGGCAGATTGTTCATGATTGTGTGTGCAAGTGTATATGCATTTCTATTTGTCTCATAATGAATCTGTGAATATAACCTTTGACCCAAATGAGGTCATCTTAGACCAAAGACCCTTGACCCGAGGCCATCCTGATTGGCTATGACTGTGTAGCTCCATATACTACATTTATAATAAGGCCTGTTGATGCTTTTTTAGAATGACTGAACAAGCCTTGCTGTAATAAGCCTGTTATAACACAACATGTTTTGTCAACTCTATAAGTGAAATCACCATGTGCATTCAAACAATTTCATTACAACAAAGCGATTCCTCGCTTTGGTTTTATATAATTACAAATTGGCATTAAGGGTTTTAAACTAAGACTAATCCACTGGTCAGCTAAAATCAACAAATCGTCTTATGTGTGACATGATTCTGAAGTCTCAATGAATAAAGCCTTGATTGGTTTGAGGCCATTAACCTCATTGGGCTCCAAGTTACAGTATATTGTTTCCAGCTATAGAGGTCACACACAACACGACACACCACGTGCCAGTGCTGAACACGCCAATTAGATGTGCTGCCTACTTGTGTGTAATGTGAAGTCGTGTGTGTGTTAAATGGTCCGTCAAAAAACTCTTGGAGCTCTAGACAATATTACAATCGTTATTATAACTATTCAATGCACAGTTGCGTTCCTTGTGAATTGCCCACGCTTCCATCTTCCACTGAGTTGCGCCACGGACCATCTATGGCGAGCATCACAGACTGTATGGCTAGCGCATCGTATGGCTAGCCAGGTAACCGCAGCTACCGCCTCATTAGTCCACGAGTCCAACCTCCCCTCCCCTTTCTCTCTCTTTCTCCCCTCTCCTCTACCCGGTCTCTCTCCCTGCCTCCTCCTCCCGTGTCCTGACGGTTTCTTTCAGGAAGCGAGGTGGGCTTGGAGGAACGCGTGCGAGGAAGACCATCCGCCTGGGTTCTTCATTAAGAGAGAGAGAGGGGAACAGGGGGCTGTGATAGGCATGGCTTCTAAAGACATCCCTGCCTCTTGTTTCGTCAGTCTGAGCAAGGAAATTACAGGTGGGTCGGAAGCTCTTTTATCGTTTCTTTCCCTTCCCAGTCTCGTGTGAGCCCCCTGATGCTTTTTTTTTTCTTCCACCGTGCAAGTGTGCAGTAGCCTAGGCTTGTGGGGACTGAACAGGCGCATTGCATGGTCAACATAGGATTCTTTTTTTTGTTTTTAGTAAAGGCTTCTGTGATACATTGCGATCAATATGGTATGATATCGTCGCTTAAATTATTAAATGCATTTCAGAACGCATGCCCATCTCTCCTGGTGTTTTCCTTGGGGAAGATCATGTTGTAAAATCATAGCCTCAGGCCACTGAGGAAAAGGGGCGTTGTGAAGAAAATCATAATAGCCGAGGAGGCTTCTCGTGGGTATTTGGACCGGTCCTTTCTCATACGTTTGTCACGTTGATTTGCATTTTTCTTAGGTCGCAATGCGATTTTGTATTTTAAAATATGAATTTGTTCGTGTTCACGAGGTTGAACTATTCAGAATTTGATTCATGGCAGAATTGACCAGTGTTTGCGTGCTTGCGTTGCGCTTGTTTGACTGACATCCCTGAATGCCAGAGAGACTGACAGGCTAACGTTTTGGAAGATAGACCAATCCAAATATAGCTAAAATGATATTTGGACCCATGTCCTGCCGACAACCTGTGTTTTCCCATAAAACCCAACCAACTGACAAGTAAAAAAAAAAAAAATCCGCCTTGCTCTACCTCAATAGCTGAGGTAGAGAAAGTGGGACAGTAGCCCTTTTAGCATAAATGTCAATTTATCTTTCTGAAATCTTTCCAAAAGTCCAAAAAGCCTTCAGGTACATGTGAATTATGCCTTGTCTTTCTTTCCCATCCCTTCTCTCTCTCTCTCTCTCTCTCTCTCTCTCTCTCTGTCTCACCCCCCCACCTGTCTCTCTCTCTCTCCCAACACACACACGACCAACTAACTTCCCATGCTCGGGGTGTAGTGGAGAGACACTGACTGTGTTAATGAATCCTAATGGCTCTATTAGGATGGCATGGTGTTGATGAAGTTGGAGGCTCTCGCGTCAGTCACCTGACAACCACCACCACGGTGCTTCCACAACACTGACAGCAGTGTGTGGAAGGAGCAGGATTTGGTGAACAAGTCATTGCGCCTGTCTCAATCACACTCCACTCACAGTGTTTTTTTTTGTTTGTTTAGTTTTTGCTCTGTGCGTTATGTTAAAGGTGCTGTAGGGCATATTTAAGAGCTACTACTTGAGTGTAATTTGTTAGAAATGGCATAGCCATCCCTCAGCTATTAAATTAGTGAAATGGTCTGTGAGAATATCTGATCGAGTGGACTGCGCCTGCCTCTGTATGAGCCAATCTAGATTTTAGACGGCTCCCACCTCATTTCTGACCAATCAGGGCATCTCTTCCCTGATTGGTTCGGGGGAATCTTTTTTGCCCGTCAATCACAGGTGCGTGAAATGCAACACTTCTAAATGGTTGAGAAATGTAGGGAGGGAGGGAGCAGAGAGGGAGGGGGCATTGTCTTGGTTGATTAGTTTCAAAATCTTGCTCTCTTCTGCTCTTTTCTGCTCTCGCTCTCTCTTTACAACTCTCACATTTGACCTACAGCAGCTTTAAGTCATGTCATGGCTAGATGTCATGTAGCCCACTCTGTTCAGGTTGGGCCCGTGCTCACTGTGTGCCTACAACATATTGAATTCAAACATCATTCCAGTATTCTAAATCAATTTGTTCACTTATTACATGGGCTCATGGTCAAGTGTGTTAGGGCGGTTAAAGCCTGTGGTACCAGCCAGCATCCTGTGTGATGGAGTGTCTGTATGACAGTATGTGTCTCTAGTACTGATTTATCTGAGTGTGTGTGTGTGCGTACCTCTAGCGATGTGTGTTTATACTGCTAGACTGTAACATGGTGTGTCCATACTGTTGTCTTTTTCCACATTTTTAACGGAATACTAAAGTAACATTGTGTTGAGATTACCATTAGAGCAATTGGATAAATAATTTGTTTTTAATTTGTTGCCAGTATACTGTATATTCAGATCAATCCTAAATGCAATCCTGAACCTGGTATCCATGGCAACATGAGGCTTGATTGCAACTTTGTCTTTTCAAATTCAGCCCATGGAAATGAGAGTTTTACTAATATATGTCACAGCTCTAGGAAGTTTTTTTTGTCATCTGTTCTGCACAAAAAAAACACTGTAATGTCCTATTTCAGAAATGTCACACAAGATCCTTTTCAAAACGACTGGTTTAGTACTGCTGGTTAAACAGCTCAGAGTAGTTAACAGCCCAGGTTTGATCTCCTCTCTGAACCAATAGCAGCAGAGCCAGACTTGTGCATTTATCTTATTGTCACGCAAATGTGTTTTGGTCTTCCATCCACAGAAAGTGTCAGGAAGATTATCGACAAATCTCCAATCAAGTTTGTACGTGGTGTTAAGCTTGACACCAAAAATGGCAAAACGGAGGACAGAATTTTGGTAAGTTAATGGTTTGAATCAGTCTGTCTGTTTGTCTGTCTGTCTATATGTCTGTCTGTCTGTTACCTCAATCCAAGGCCAGTTGTCCATCGATCCAGCCTTGAACCATCTCTCTCTTTCTCTCCTTCTTTTGCTCTCTCTTTCCCTCTCTGTTTTTGGTCTTTATGTTTTTCTATCTCTCCCTGTCTCCCCTTTCCCTTCCTTCCTCTCTCTGAGAGTTATTGCTGAATATTCCAAAATGACACCAAAGTCAGAGACAGAAGCAGAATGTGTTTTCGTTTTTTGGGGGGGGGGGGGAGGTGAGGGGCGGTGGGGGGGGGGGGGGGGGGGGTGGGGGGGGGGGGGGGGGGGGGGGGGGGGGGGCAAGGCCGTGTCTATCAGATTAGAAGTGGACATTGCATTGCGGCCGTGTGTCTTGACGCCGTTTGCAATGCTTTAATGTGGACATGTATATATTGTGTTGGTTACATCATACTGAAGCTCTGCTCATCCCTGCGCCATTTCTGAGGATGAATACCAAACCATCTCCGTTCATTTGCCTGTTTCACATGCAGCTGATTACAGGAAGTGTGCTGCTATAGCAATCATGACATTGCTTTGAGACAACGTGTGTTCCCCCCCCCCCATCCATCTGCAGTGACGCTGGCACACTGAGTTCACACTGGCTGAAATCATCCGTGCTCCTGTTGTATACCCGGTACCATTCCTCCCATGTTCTAGTGAGCCGACTCCCTCTGTGAAGCAAGCTACTGCTGTGGCCGTGTGGCTCCTCAATGATTCATCATGTGGCTAGGAGGTTGCAGTTAGACATATTTTTTGCTTCTTCATTCTTTGATATTCAGGGACTGATGTCTCTATTTATCTGCCTGATCCATATTCCCAGTCATACTCTCTCTCCCTGTCTCTGTCTCTCTCTCTCTCTCTCTCTCTCTCTCTCTCTCTCTCTCTCACAAGCTATATGTCTCTTTACTGCTATATCTATATCTCTCTCTCTCTCTCTCTCTCTCTCTCTCTCGCCCCTGTTTACTTGTATCTACGTTCTCACAGCATCAGGCCGT
>OOFB01009173.1:1789-15017 GCA_900323305.1 Trachyrincus murrayi | reverse complement strand
GGGGGGGGGGGGGGGGGGGGGGGGGTCTTTATTGTGATTTAGTCACAGTAAAGTACATTTTCTGATTTTCCGATCTTAAATATTGAGTCTGCTCAGTTTCGAGGCAGTATTCTCAGATGACAATAGTTAGTTCAGATTTAACATAGGCCTACAGGTAATCAGTGGGTGTGTTGCACAACGTCGACAATCTACTCCTTTTCCATTTATATAGAGATGGATAGATATAGATGTATCTCTCTTTATATGAAAGTGAAATTCAGATTTGTATTATGCCCTCTTCGTTGCCCTCTTCATATCAATGCGATCTATGAGCTGGCAAGCTATGCCTGTTAATGCATGAGATTATTTTATTTCCCCAATAGGTCAGTTGTGCATTTGAGTTAGTTGGCTAATATAGCATCGCTCAGGTCAACTTCCATATTTTGAGTTTAAAGGGTCAGTTCAGGATTTTTCGCCTTTTGTGATCCTTCCCGGGGTTCGACAAGAGCAGTGAGACCTTTTTTGTCAATCGGTTCAGTGATCTGTACCTAAGCATTAGCACACTGATGTAAATTCCCAGGTGCCAGACCATTAGCTCCACAACTCAACTTAATACACCTTCCAGATAATGCTAACATTAATCTATTTACGTGTGTATATCTGGAGTATACTTCATTAAAAAGGCTAATTCCAAAAACGAATTCCAGCTTATTTTACAAGCAGTTACTACAGCACTATTGCGTTCCGAATAACTGTTTCTTCTTCCGCTGGGCTGTATGTAACTATACAGGAACCCCCGACAATAACAACACAACTGATTTGAAGCACTCGGGGCTACCCTTTAACAAAACTAGGTTTATACCTAATTTAGGTATATTGTGGTGCTGTTTTCATTTTCATTTTACTGGCTTCAAAGTTTGTCTTGTCTTTCAGTGGCTGTCTGCTTTTCAGAGTCCAGTGACATGTTTTTGTATTGCCCTTAATCAGTTAGTCTCAAAGAGCTGAGAGAAAATTGGCCCTTCCTTTGACATGAACATTGTATTGGGATCTTTACTATACTTGGTGCTGTGTCTCAAAAAGTCTGTTTTGAGACAACACCCGCAAAGTATATGTCAGGAAGTGGTACAGATTTAACTTTATACAACTTAATTCCTTTGTTGCTGGTCAAAGTTCTTGGTGTAAAGTACAACTGGCTGTAAGTTTCAGTCAAAACGAAAGTGAAAACATTTCTTTTCAACTCCTCTTGGCTGAATTAATGAATGCAAAATGAAGTTTTTGCTGAGCTGGCAAGTTATGACTGTTATAACTGCTCACAACAAGGATGCTTCCTGTCATTTGGGCACTGGGCACTGAAGTGTTCCTCATCAAGCACTTGCCCTGCCCTCCCTGTTATTGTAAACACCAGGGCTGGTCTGGGTCCCCTGATGGCCACAGATTAGGACATAGCAGGAATTTCCTTTTTAACTCGTCGCCCATATTATGACTGAACTCCTAAACTCCTCGACACCGAGACTACTTCAAGGAGAAGCTGGGCTAAGTAAGTAACACTCTTCTGTTTCTGGGATTAGCATTTTTGAGGACGTATCAAATTATGTAGAAGATGAATGATAAGATAGGATTTGTTGAAATCTCATAAGGTGAATAACTTGCTTCAGGATGTTTGGAAAATCTTTACGTCTTCTAGCTGGTATTTGGTACATAGGACTCAACTAAAGCCTGCTACAAGGTTTGTAGTACCTCAAGCAGTTGGCTGGCTTCTATGAGTGATGGCTTGTTGAAAAGGCGATACTCTGATGAAAGATGATGAAAAGCTACTCACTGAGACATGTCACTGAACTACCTATACTGACTTCTGTTTCTTTTTTGGAACTTCACTCAATGGAAGCCACATTGAGTGAAGTCCAACATGTTTATTAATACTTCCGTTACAATTGTATAATTTCTTTGTAGTTTAAAGACTTTTTTTTTTATGTTTGGCTGCTTTGAGTCATTCGATTTTTCCCATTTTATAGTTTCTTGTTTGAAAAATAACTGACTTAATTCAATTTCTGATGTATGTGATTTTGGTTTGTTTCAGGACAGTGGAGACCAATACCAAAACGTCTAATTCTTAACCAGACGCCAGGCTCCAACCCACAGATGTACGAAACCTAACGTGTACATCACGACGTGTGAGCCCTGTCGTCTAGTATCCAGGCAACTTCACAACAAGCCTGTTCAATATGACGCTACAATAAAATCCTTCCGCACTGAGAGGTGCCCTTGCAGCGGATCGAAGGACAGAGACACCCATTAACTTTTCAAAGGACATCGCGACCCTAATGTTGCCACCATGGGTGAATGGAGCTTCCTCGGTGATCTGTTTAGTAAGCTCCAGGACCACTCGCCCATGCTCGGTCGCTTCTGGCTCTTCCTCATGCTCGTCTTCCGCATTCTGATCCTGGGCACCGTGGCCACCGACCTGTTTGACGATGAACAAGAGGAGTTTGCCTGCAACACCCTCCAGCCGGGCTGCAAGCAGGTGTGCTACGACATGGCCTTCCCCATCTCCTTGTACCGCTTCTGGGTCTTCCACATCATCCTTATCTCCACGCCCGCCCTGCTCTACCTGCTGTACGCCATGCACCATCTCTCCAAGAAAAATGCTGCCGACGACGGCACCACCTCCTCCTGCCGAGCCGGCAGCAGCCAGGAGAACCAGGAGGAACGCCGCTTGAAACAGCTCTACCTGGTGAACGTGGCCTTCCGTCTGGTGGCCGAGGTGGGCGTGTTGCTGGGCCAGTGGTGGCTGTACGGCTTCAAGGTGGAGGCCCAGTTCCCCTGTAGCCGCTTCCCCTGCCCGTACACCGTGGACTGCTTCACCTCCCGCCCCGCCGAGAAGACCATCTTCCTGTGCTTCTACTTCGCCATCGGGTTGGTGTCAGGCGTCTCCAGCCTCGTGGAGATCTTATACGCTGCGTACAAGTGGTTCTGCTCGAAGCCCAAGAGGCGACCCTTGACGCCAGAGCGCTCCTACTTCTCCCAGAACCTCAGCGACCTGAGGCAGGGGGGGAAAGAGGAGAACATGATGCTGGAAGGACGGAAGGCGATGTCTGACAGCATGCTGAGCACCATGAAGCTGAAGGGAGGCGCTGTGAGGAGCAGCGGTGCGAGGAAGACCTCCAGCATCGGACACAAGAGCTACAAGCACCCCAACCGCCGGCTGTTTGTGGTGTGAGAGGTTTCCTCCTGTGCCGCCCTCGCAATGCGATGCAGGAACATCAAGGTTGATGTAGTCTACAATTGTATCACACCGCTACACAGCAGGATTGGAAGGCAAGCGCTCTAACTGTCAAATGACTGCAGCCATTCAGGTCAGCGGTTATTGTGTTGTTAAAGTGACGTTCCACCGGCACAGCCACGTTTTTAGTTTCGCTTGTAGTTTTTTGAAAAAGCGGAAGTCCCATGAAAAGCCAGTTGATGAGAAATTCAGGAGAATGAAAATATTTTGAGCGCCCGAATGCATTTCAAAGCTGTTTCTCCACTTGTAGGCTTTTGTTAGGCAACTTGGAGACCATTAAAATATCGAAAATCGTTGTAATGTTCCTTTAAGGCATTGGGAGTGAGATTCACCTTGGAGCACTCTCTTCACTCAGATACATACATTTCACTCTAGTATTTTTAATTAGGAGGATGGTAGAGACAGAGGGCTGGGGGGGGGGGGGGTATAAACTATACTATACTATAATAATGTTAATTAACGCAGACGGTGTCTTGCCCAAGGACACTAAAGCCGGGCAGCTTTGTTTAAATATCACTGATTACTGTACCGAAGGCCTGCTAAATACAGACCACACGGACATACCTTGGAGTCATTCCCACGCCCAGGAATTCATTGCGTGAGTTGATTGGTTGAGTGATGTGATGAGGCCGCTAATTAGAGGACATGAGGGAACCTGTTTAGTCTGATTTTTCTCCACGATCATGGGATACGGGGTGTTGAAAAATGACTGTCAAACAATGACTCCTTTTCTGGGTTAATGATGGGTCCTTTATCGTGTTATCAGTCGTGAGTCGAGAATGCAACCGAGGGCAAATCTGAATTTGAAGCTTTATGGTGGAATGAGAATGTCACTGGCTTATTTTTAAAAGTGTACATCATCCAAAGCATGAATTATTGTCATGTAATTAATTATCAAGTGTATTTGAAATACCATGTATGAGAATTACTTGATAAACGTCCAAGATCGCTTTCATTGATATTTATGATGCTGGATTTGAACTGCAAATTACAAATATTTCATTTCACAATGGTTTGTAATGCTATTTTTAATGTATAACATTTTATCACAGTGTGTCGATTACACCATATATAGGCCTATGTGTGTGTTTTTTAATACTTGTATTTACCGGTAATTAGTTATTTACCCATGTTTCACTCTGGGTGGGTGATAAATGAAGATTTTGCGCAGCACCTTTTACGCGCGTTTGATTGCTTCATACATTTAAAACTCACTATTGTTCCCGCCCATATTTAGGACTTGTCCTAAATTGGTCTTCCGTGTCCAATAAATGTGAATATAAATTCATATTTATATGACAGGGACGTGGACATTGGACGCGTTAGCTGACTAGCACGGTTCATGATTCATAAGGGCAACTCCCTGCTTTTACTTTCGTTACATTAAAACATAGCCTCTGGGTTCAAGTGTGTGTAATGTGACCAGTAGGTGGCAGCAGCGCTTCACACAACCACTGCATCCAGCTATTACCTCTCTCAATGTACTGCTGCGTTATTCTAATGAGATTTCAAACGCTTAACATTGTTAGGGCAATTCGAGCTTCACACTCATTGTATAAAGTTCCGTTGTTTTGTGCAATGCAGCTTTCGTACGCCGGTTGCGTTGTCTATGGGGAGAGCTCAGCCATTGACTCATTAGAATGTCTCACAGAAGCCATTACACCTTGAATTAGGCAATACAATCAGGTCAATTGAATTAAACGGCAATTTACCGATACTGATTTGTGCACCGTCAAATTTAAAATGCATTCTAATTAAAAAAGAAGAGATTGTCTTTGAAATAGTGATGAGGTTCAAGTGGCTAATTTAAAGACAAAATAAGCCTATTGCCTAATCTTGCAAACCCTTCTCCGAGACACAGTTCACTTCACATGCATCTCGTGGTTTTCCCATGTAGGTCCCATGCGTAGAATTAAATATAACGATATAGGCCTACATCAGTTAATATATAACCAGGATGTTTCTTGATGATGAGGGAACAAAATGGAAATGTCAAAAATGATTCCAATAATAAAAAAATAAACGTTACGCCTTGTCTGAGTGTCTGCTTTTTCCTTCTCATGTGTCATATGTTTTGTCAGTCTGTTTACTACCTCTCAATCTTTCACTCTCTTCCATCTCCACGTCTCCACGTTTCACTCATGTCTCTGGGAATGTAGGTCACCTGCTGCTCATCACATCGACCAAAAAAATTCCCTCCTGGCAAGACGACGACGTCTCCAAACGCCACACCTGGCTGTGTATAGTCTGGTCCTCCTAACCCCGACGGTCTGCGCTTGTCCAATCGGTTGACAGGTCAAAAGGACCCAAATATCTGCTGACATACTCCTGAGTCATAGTGAGGTCAGGCTGCTCTGGGTGCAGTTGTTGCGATTGTACTGACAAGGACAGCGACATTGAGTGTGCTTGGTAGGGACACTTGTTTTCTGTCTACTCTGAACAAAAGCTATAGCCTGTAGGTCTACCTCTATAGCATTCATATTCTTAGCTCAACTATTGCTTGTACATTTACAACATCAAATCAGAAATGACTGAGTAATACCGTTCTTTCAAATGTTGCTGTTTAACACATGGCCAACCTAGCCAAAAGCAATATATTGTGTTTTTTGTTCTATATTTTGTGCAAATGAACCCCATGTATGAGACGATATGTGTTAATGTGTTGTGAGTGAGAGGTTCGGGTGGGGGGGGTGTTATGTATCTAACCCTGATGACCCCTGGCAGGGTGGATCATGGGAGGCATGGTGATACTCCAGCTGTCTTGTGTCTGAGTGTGTGAGTGTTTATGAATGCATGTGCCCTTGTTTAGTTTCATATTTTGTATGTCCTTGTGAATTTAGATGTGCGTGTGTGCATGCATGTGTTTGTGTGTCTGGCTGTGTGTGTGTGCACATATATGTGTGCGTGTGTGTGTCTCGCCTGGTGCATCCTGAGCTATCGACAGTGGTGACTGTGTGTGTGTGTGTGTGTGTGTGTGTGTGTGTGTGTGTGTGTGTGTTTGTGCATGTGTGTGTATATGTGTGTGCATAAATGTGTGTTTGTGCATGTGTGTGTCTCTCGCCCCGGTGTGTCCTGAGCTGTCCACAGTGGTGTGCTCAGCAGTCATGCTCGGCTACACACTAACACGATGTGACAGGGCAGAAATACCAGCACCGGCCACTCCTCGCCCACCCACTGACACACCACCACCGCCTCCTCAACCCACACCCTGCCACATCGCACCCACATCCCATTGGCTGGTTGTCCTTCATGCCGCCGCATCTTCTGCTCGGAAACAGGGCCAGACGACCTGCCCCCCCATCTCGCCCCCTAACCCCACCCACCCACCCACCGACCCACCCATCCAAACCCAATCCCTAACCCCATGCCTCCATTTAATTCCTGCTCGCCAATTTCTTCCACAAGCCCTGCAGTGGCTGGTATTCACTGGTCACTGGTTTCATTCTCGGTCGGAGTTCACACTACATGGGAGCGATGATCTACGATATGCCTCCGATTTGGGGCTTTTGTCTGCGACTTCAAAAAATTTAAGCCTCACTTGCAGCTGATTCCCTCATTAGCCCCTCAGTATAAATTTATATTTATACATAAATGTATTTATATATTTACCGCATTCCCGTTTTTTCCTGACCTACCTCTTTTTACCGCTTGCCTGTTTTCTGGACCTTGGATTTTCCCAGTTTTGACCTTGCCTGTTTACTAAAGTAAACAGAACTTTCATTGCTATTCCATCTGGGTTCAAAGCTGCCAGTACCAGAGAACTTTACAATTATATTCTATTCCGTTTCATTCTGTTCTGTTCCATTCTTTTCAAGTATTTTCTGTTCTATTCTGTTCTGTACCATTATGGTCTGTTCCATTCTATTCTATCCTGTTCCATTCCATTGTCCAATTATATTCCGTACCATTCTGTTCTGTTCTATTCTATTCTATTATAGAAAATAGAATATAACTATTTGACTAACTATTTGTAAGAATCGCGATTCTTATCTTCTATGATTCTGAATTGATTCACAACTTCCAAAAATCGATTATTAATAATCATTTTGAAAATGTTGAATATGTTTTTTCTTTTTGTCTTAGGTTTGCCTTTGTGTGTTTACAGTATTGCTGAGTTGATATAACTTTTTCAGATATAAAAACTACATAATCTTATACACACTATACTCTGCTTTCATGCCATAATTTGCCACACTGCCTTTCTTAGCGCACAGCGGACTGTAGTAGATCCTGAAATTACAGTAGTACCCCTATGTACTGAATCGAGAATCGATTTTGAATCGGGAATCGTTTTGAACCGATAATCGATTTTGAATCGAATCGTCACCCCAAGAATCGAAATCGAATCAAATCGTGAGATACCGAAAGATTCACACCCCTAGTTCTATTCTATTCTAGAATGTTATATTCTAGTCTTTTCCGTAACATTCCGTTCTATTCTGTTCTATTCTAGTATGTTATATTCTAGTCTGTTCCGGACCATTCCGTTGTGTTCTGCTGTGTTTTGGTTGGCTGGCCTGCTGGACACTAAGCAGAGATGACAGCCACAGCGGGGCAGAGGTCCCTGCATTTTAGAGATTTTTCCCCTCCCTCCAGTCTCGACCCTTGAACCCCAGTGTCATGGCGGTCGGGAGGGCAGATGTGACGAACAAACCCAAAATACCTGTCCCCGTTTTTTTCTCACATTAATATTTGAACGCCACCAGCGACCACAAGGCAACGCATTGAACAGAGTGGATGGAGAAGTTTGTGAGTTTTTTGTGTCAGAACTTTTTGAGGATGTCCTCCTCGCTTCTGTCATTCCAGCGCGTTCTATTTTTAGCTGCTCCTCGAAGGATTCCACACATTCACACCTGAGAGCCGTCAAGCACAACGACATCATATCCTGGCAGGCTCAGAAACACCTTGATGGGTGACAGCCTCTCTCTCCCTCGCTCTCTCTCTCTCTCTCCCCCTCCCTCCTTCCTTGTGGTTGGTAAACATAAGGTCAACCAATGAGAGATGTTTGGCTGCTTTAAGTCACAATTTGAAGCGACAGTAAAGGTTAAGTGCGTTTGGTAAAGGGCACCTTGATGAACTTGCGTTTGTCTGACTTGCGGGTTAACCTTTTTTTGGTTCATTTAAATTCTCTTTATTGAACTGATTAGCAACACATAATATGGGAAATATGGGGTTATATGGAAAGCAGGTTATATGGAAACAACCTTGTATGGAACAAGTTGCAGTCGCAGCTAGCCTCCTAACAAGGCCCTTAGCTCAGAGGTGGGCAACTCTTTAACTTTGCTATCGTAGTGTGTGTGTGTGTGTGTGTGTGTGTGTGTATAGTACACAGCTTGTATATATATTCCCTTGCCCCATCTGTCTTTCCCTCCATTTCTCTCCTTCTCTCGTGTTCTGTTCTTTCAATCCATCGGGAGACGGCTGTGTGGATCACTGAGCTTCACGACTCAGTGTTCCCCCCTCTCTCTCTCTCTCTCTCTCTCTCTCTCTCTCTTTCTCTTATTCCCTCTTTCCCTTGCTCTCTTTATTTCTACTCCTTCTGTTTCCTTGAAGCTGTATATGATGCTAAAGTTCCACCGATGGACTTTTTGTTCAGCAGTTTGTCGGTGGTTGAGAAGAATGCCGACCTTGATTAATGATTCATATTGTTCTTGGGATATTGTTTCTCTGTCTCCTTGTCACAAAGTATAACAATCTAATGATTTTCATAGGGACATTCTCATCTGTCATATTTAGCTAATTCTGTCAATTACATCTACCTTATCACCTTCACGAGAACTACAAGAACGATACTCCAATGTAGAGTAAACTTAAAAGACTTGAAAAAGACGAAGAAGACTGAATAGTCCAGACTACTTTGGATTATAGCAAGCAACAAACAGTCATATCGGTGAGTGGTGAACGTTATTTTGAGATATCTTACACTCGATGTTCGATAAATGGAGAAATAATAGGCAGGACGTAGAGCGCTAAGTACGATGCGTGAGGGAGACGAGAGGAGGACATGACATGCCCTCTGATGTTCGGGGATCCAACAGAATGCTTCCACCTTTTCAGATCACGAAAATGTAAGGCCAATTGATGGATAATATTGGCTCCAGCAACAATATAGCCTACGATTGTTTGCTGTTTGGCACCTCTAATGTGTGGGGTAGAAGTTTGAAGTAGAAGGGTTAGCGCCGCCAACAGGAACATTTCTACGGCATTCGACGCCTGCCTAAATATAGACACAAGAGGCTGATGGTCAGTTATGAATGTGAAACCTTTGGCCATAGAGGTAGTGGTTAAACTTTTTGACTCCCCACACAAGGCTATGGGCCTCTCGGTCGGTTTACGCATTGTTACGCTCAGCCATTGTCAGCGATCATGAAGAGAAGGCAAATTGGTCGCTCTGATCCGCCTGGGAACCTGTGTGACAATACTGCACTGATTCCATACGGTGAAGCATCACGCGCCAACTTGATGGGTAAGGAAGGGTTAAAGTGAGCGAGCACCTCTTCTGATGTCATAAGCCGCTTTGTCTCTCTGAAAGCTTCTTCACAGCTTACAGTCCACTTCCATTGTATTCTGGTCTGTAACAGTGTGTTCAGTGGGTGTAACACTGTGGATTGGTTATCGGTAAGAACTTGTGATAATAATTCACAAGCCTTAAGTAGGATCTCAACTGCGACACGTTTTCAGGTGGAGGCGCCTTAAGTACAGCCTCAGTTTTGTCTTTTGACTTGTGTAAGCCCACAGTATGATATTTCCTTCTTGAAAAACTGACACTTATCTTTGTTAGCACAGAGTCCATACTCACGTAGCCTGGTGAGCACTTGTAGGTTTTTTTTAAAATAATTTTTACCAGTGACTATGATGTCATAAAGGTAACACTGTGCTCCTGAAATCTTTGCTATTCCAAACACAAGACGGTGATACTGGTACACTCCTTTCAGTGTGTTGATTGTCAAGTATTTCTTTGATGAGTCCTCTAGCTCCATCTGCAGGTCAGGCCTAAGCTTGAGTCAGATCAATCTTTGAGAAATGTTCCCGTCCTGCTAGAGAAGCGAATATGTCTTCAATACGGGTGGATATTACGGTTATCGTGAATATCGTGAATATGGGTGGCAGTGGATATTGTACTATGTGGAGCACTGGATTTACAGTTACTTTAAAGTTTAAAGTCCCCACAGATGCGCATGTTTCCAGCTTTTCCCTTCTTTAGGACTGGAACTATGGGTGTAGCCCATTCACTCCACTCTGCCCGATTTCTCCAAATTCTCCAATTCTGCTTCAACTTTAGGGTGAATTGCATAAGCCTTGTGGAACTTTGGAGGAGCATTATTTCCTAGCTCAATCATTCATTCCTTAAAGTGTTCCTATTCCCTATTCCCTTTTCAAACTCAGAATCAGCTAGTAGCTTTGACAGTTTATTAACAGAAACCCTGCTGCTGGTGACCTTTGATGATACGTTCAGTGCTTTGATAGTGGGCCAATCCAATTGGATTTTACTTAACCACTCATGTCCAAGAAATGCTGGGCCTCCATTCTTTAGTGCATACAGGTCCAACTGCTTTTGCTTTTGTCTTTGGATGTCACATTTACCATTATTTTACCTCTAGGGGAGACTCTTTATATGTTATACATTAATGATCTCTAGTGGCATTTTTGAATAGTCTTTTATACTCAGCTGCAGAGATAACCGATGAGGCTGAACCGGTCTCACTCCATTTTGAGCTTTACACCTGACACCTCTGGGGTAACACATATTATCCTGCGATCTGTCTCTGAAATACTATGTAACGTTTTCTGAGTCTGTTTCACTGTTATTATCACCTGAATCACTTTCAGTCACTACGTTTACCTTTCTGGAATTTGGGTCTGCTCTGCTTGGTTTTCTATCTGTTTTACAAACTCTCTCAACATGACCCTTCTTGTGGCAGTTTCTACACTCTTCATCTTTAAAACAACAGTCATTTGCATCATGAGTAGTCTTGCCACAGTGATAACATGTTTGTCTTTTTACATGTTTCATGACATTTTATTTGTTGCACACTGAAGCAAACTCTGACGCATCCTTTGCTGCAGTTTCCATCGCTTGGGAAATTGGGAAATTTTCTAATGTTAAGTCTTTCTCTGATAAAAGTCTCTTCTGAGTACTTTCACAATGCATGCCACATACAAGTCTGTCCCTCAGTGCATCTGACAGTCCTGCTCCAAATTGACTCCTGCTCCAAATGCTCTGATAATCTGCGTAGCTCTGCAATGTATTCGGATATTGTTTCACTTATGGACTGGTTCCTTTTATGGACTCTGAATCGTTCAGCTATTACCAATGGCTTTGGGCTTAGATGTGTTTCCAATGTATCCACAACCTGTTGGAACGTTTTGTCTTTTGGCCTTTCTGGGTCTTTTCTGGGCCTTTCTGGGCCTTTCTGGGTCATACAGATTGCTGCTTAGCAATCTGTATGTTTTAGCACCCATTACTCTCAAAAGCACAGATAATTTATTATCGTCTGCGACACCATTAGCAGTACAATAAAGTTCCACTATTTCAATATACGTTGCCCAATCTGAAACAACCTTTTAATTACTCTCAAAAGCACAGATAATTTATTATCGTCTGCGACACCATTAGCAGTACAATAAAGTTCCACTATTTCAATATACGTTGCCCAATCTGAGACAACCTTTTAATGTTTGTTTAGATTGCGCTTGGCATGTCGGGCAGGCCCTTGGCATGTATTAACGCGGGCTATGCAACGGAACTGGTTTGAGCACTGATGCGATTTAAAGCATTATATCATACCTTGGACAACCATTACCGTTCAATTCATTTTTAATGAATCGGAGCTTGTTTTATCCGAGTTGCGAGTTGTCTTGAATGCAGCATTAATTACCAATCAACAACTGCCATGATCTCCGTACAGCTGCCGAGGCATGGCCTTGTTCGAAGAGGAAACAGCCTGGTAGTCACTGTTAACCCAGTCGATTTGGTCTGTTCTGGCAGCGGAGAGCCCAGATATGGCTGATCTATAGGTTAACCTAAATGCATTGGTCCCGGACCAGTCGGGCAGCGACTCATTGGATATATTTTTCTTTCAGCATAAACTTGCTAGCCTCAGCGATAGCTGCATACTGAAATGTTCACCAAAGTATTGGCTATAACTCTGTGAAAGGTTAATTTTTTTCGGTTTGGAACTTTTCCCCGAAAGCAAGGATGTACACGATCGAAATCCAGCACCGAAAAACTGCCATTGAGTGTTCTAGAATGCACCACTGGCTAAGCTAAAGTTAGCCGCGGCGAGCTCAGCTGCGACTAACGCTCTCCCAGGGACGGACGAAATGTGATCGCCCGTGTGGCATATTGTATCATAGCATACTGCCAAATCTCTAGCTAGCTTTCACAATTAATAATAAAGCCTGTTATACATATCGTTATAATACATTTGATTCATTTATTCAATTTATAAATGTACAATTTACCGAATGTTGCCTCCTGATGTTGAGAGGGGGTATTGAAAGTCATTCTGGGTAACGTAGGAAAATAGCACACTGGAGCAGTGTGCTATTTTGACACGACAGCCAGGGACAAATTGCAAATAATGATAAAGTAAAATATTGCATATATCGGAAAAATAGGACCTGGGGTGCGTTGTACATCACCAGTAGACGTTTTTATAACGATGTCAATGTGTTTTAGGCTGTATTATTACTTTAAGAATATCTAGCATTGCTTTGCCAATCTGATGACAGGCAGCAGTTACACGTTATGTTTGTGTTTGTCGTTTAAAAAAAAAAAAGGTTTAAAAATACGGATACACTGCAACCCGGCAGTCCCTCGTGGTCATCCATCTTGGATCTTCTCCAGCAGTCTGGTGGTGGCACGGGGGGGTGGGGGTGGGGGGGGGGGGGGGAGAAAGTAACGTCCAGAGTGCTTTCTGGCTCTCGCTCTTTACACTCCAGTGGGCACAAAGCTAGCCTCAGAGG
>OOFB01009161.1:0-26520 GCA_900323305.1 Trachyrincus murrayi | reverse complement strand
AAATATTACTTTTTAAAATCAGCTGTCGTGTACTGAAAAGCAGTAAGAAATGAATTACAAAATAATTTAAAAAATGCCTCAAGGATCAATTTATGTTATTGTAATTTAAAGTGATGCATTGGCCAGATTAGGTAATGCTTTTGTTTTCTTAGTAAAAAACCTATGGATAGTTCTGTGAATGATTTCATTGCCATTAGAGAAATGAGTAGTTATCGATCAGGGAGTATCTCCTATCTGTGTGCGGAGGCAGTGCATCCTCCCAGAAATGATTCCATTTTAATTGTAGTTATTAGCCCCTTAACAATGTTTGGTTTCTTTGTCCCCAGGTGGTCCATGAAATCTGTGATTTTTGATTATTGAAAAGGAAAAATAGAACCATGTTGGCTGTAATTCTGATGGGGGGGACATGATGGGCTGGCAGTTTGTGTCACGGGCTGAAACCCATTACGTTTCACATTGAGTGTAACTTGGGCACCTCTGTGGATTTAATAGATATATTGTCCCCTTGAGGGAGTGCTCCACTCCAGGGTTCTTGTGTTGTGAGTGGGTCGGGTTCAGGGCAACAGCTGGGCTACAGCCATGGCTCCAGGCCTGGAAATCACGCAACCTCTGAAGGGTTTAGTAAATTCATGTTTTGATTTTTTTTTGTTTTACATTTTGTGATGCAACAGTTTCGGATCCTGCAGTAAGAAATGAACAGTGCCAAGTTACTGCAGTTGTTACATAGTAAGAGACATCTAGGACATGTGTTACACTTTAATTGATCATTTCACACAAAAAACAGCATACTGCAAAGTGTAGATTCAATCACTCTTCAATAATGTCTTACATAATATAATTCAAAACAGCACCCCCCCCCATACACACACACACACACAGATAGATAGAGACAGAGCATCGGATGTGGGGTGACTTCTGGTTTGCCATTATAACACAGCTTCAACAGAACCTACATCCTCCTCTTCCTGCACTACCAGGTTGATTGGGAATACATCCAGGACTTTGAGCTAACCCGAGACACGGCACTTGGTCTGAGCTGGAGCCACTGAGGAGCATGCGTCAGTACGGCTTGCCGCCGATCGCAGCCAGGATCTCCTGCCTCTCCTCTGCAGTGGGCATCTCTGGCTTCACCCCCTCTCTCCTCCTTTGAGTCATGTGGTTGTGCTTTAAAGAAACAGAGGGACAATAAAAGGGTTATCATCTCTTCTTTTTGAACAAAATTAAAATGCACTTTGCATCTGGTGAGTTGGCTTTGTGTTTTTTGCTGGTTTGGCAGACACTCAATTTGCTGCTAGACTGATGCAAATACTATGTACACCAAATGGACATTGATTGTCCCAAATGCTTCACTCCCATCAAAACAACACAGTGTTATAGAAACATCATGTGATGCTGGCACAACGGCAAGCATGTTGTCATTGGACTAGACTGGAAATAATTTACCTATCTTGCTGTGTTGGAAGTTTGAGACAGTGTTGCAGGATATAGCCTTCTGTGAGAATGAGTGTATTGCGAGTACTGCAGGTATGCTATTAAGTTACCAAAAAAAGATATCCCAAGTCATTGTGCCATTTCCCCAGAACGTCACCGAACACACAAACCAGGAGCGACATGGCGTTGCTTTGATCCTGCTTTCAAGAAGGACCTTAACTGCACAGGCCAGCTTGTTGTCAATGTGTAGTGGACACAGAAGACGGACACACACTGTTACACTAGTGGAAACGTGTTGTGAGCAGTATCTCACAGATCCTCTATGTAGTGTGTGTTTCTTCCATTTCCATCAAAATCCTAATATTTTTAAAATGTTATTCAGAAAATACTCACCCAATACTTCCTACAGTTCTTGTATGTCAAAAAATAGGCTGTACACATGGACTTATCATAGTTGTTGGCATCCATACACCTTTGAGACCCACGACTTTCCTGGAGGAAAAAAAAGGCATTTTTCAGTAACATGCTAAGATGAGAAGGATATAAATATTTTAATAGCAGCTATTGAACATCAATGCATTCTGTAGAAGCTCACTCAACTTACTTCGATGCATGGGTTAATGTCCTGATTCTGAAGTTTACGTTTATTATTATCCATTTGGACCTGCAAGGACAATTATAACTTCATTCAGTTGATGGTATTGGTATTGCATTAATTTGAACTATCATTTAGTGTAAATAAATACATTTGTAGCCAGCCATTTCAGGTGATAGGACTTAATAAACTAATTTCTATAAAGCACATCGTTGTGTTATTTCATCAATATTTCCAAAGCTTTCCCTTCTTCATGGAATAGGTATCCAAGCTACCAAACACCATTTCATAACAGGATAACCCAATCAGAGACATAAAACGTCTCTCGCACTCACTTTGCAATTTTACAAAGCTGTGTTTGTGCTTCATGTGGAAATTCATGACAATATTCAGAATTATCTCACAGGGTTGTTTATTTAACCCTGTAATGTGTAACCCCACCTACAGCTCAATCAACCCGGGGATTTCTCTAAATAAAGTCTGTGAATAACAAAGGAAAAAAAACACAGCATGCTTTACTAGGACAGGGCAACAGATCCACCTTGTGGGCATTCGGGATAAAGGCATTGCACTAGAGTCGTCTCAGATATGCAGTATAAACCTAAACAATCATCTCATTTACCATGGCCGACATCCCCAGCTGCAACACAGCCTTGGTTCTGCAGCTTCAGAAGAAGTAGACTACAAACGAAGCATTGCTCAAACAAAGAAAGCTAAAGAAAATAATGCAATGCACATAAATGCTGTATTAAATCATTGCTTCAGCCACCCTTGACGTAAACTACAATCACATTTAATCTATTATAGGCCTACTACGTTTATGAATAGGCCTACGATTGGTGATTTAGGTGCAGACAAAAGCAATCAAACTCCCAAAGAAGCTGTCACTTATATTCCCCATCAAATACACTACATCTCCAAGTGCTTATCTATCCATAAAGTAGGCTACAAGTACCAGACACTTCTGCAGAAATAGACCCCAGATATTGTCAGTTTGGGCAAACAGCTGATTCCAATTCAGCAGACTATTATGTAGCATTGAAACTATGTGACATTTTCCAAGTTGACCTTCGTTGCAGTTGCCAAACCCAAACATATGTATGGCCACACTGAGACCGGCTCATGCAGACGAAACAGAACTACAACTAACATACGAGACACGTAAAACTGACGTGCAACAAATATCGGTGTGCAGTGTAGCTTACCTTTACAGTATGAATCTCTAGCCCACACAACAGTAAGGAAATGACCCCCCGGCTTAGACCGAAGGTTACCCAACCACCACCACCACCACCACAACAACAACAACAACAACAACAAGAATACACAGAGAAATACTTCTGCGGCTAGTGTTTTGTTTAGAATATATACTAGTCGTGTATAGTATAGCCTAACTACTGGCAGTTAGGCCTACGTGCCATTGTAATCGTGTACTCTAGGCACTCGCTGCTTCGGTAACAGCGACCGCTGTAGCACGTCTACTCTTTACGACATGTAAGTAGCTTCCTAGCGGCGGCGAGCTGCCCACGAGGCTCCCGTCAGGCTATCTGCTGCACTCACTGACCCGCACGGCCAGCAACGGCGCACGAGGAAACCCAGCACACGGTCACGGCGACTGACAGCCACGCCGGCCAATGGCGCGCACCACGCGCAGGATTAGCGACGAGGGCTAAGTAAAATGACATGCCAACAAACCAATGGGATTACTTCGCTGCGATGTTAGCCAACCCACTGTTGTTGAAGAAACCAAAACGAAACCCTGAAACGATTGACAGTATCTCTAGCGAGTCCAAAAATTGAATTGTATTAAAAGGGACTGTGAATGACATTGAAGTGAAAGTGACAGGACCTTACACAAATCAAAAATAAGAAATGGGAGGAACTATCGAGGGGCGTGGCTAAATGGAAGTTCGGTTGCATCGCAGCGCATACACAATGGCTGCTGGAAAGAGGGGAAAGCAAACAATTTTCAGGCCCGCCGCGTCTAGCAAAAAATATGAGAAAAAAATTATTAAAAATTCGGAAAATAGTTGAAAGTCAAGAAAAACCCAACAGAAAGGATGTTAAAGCATCCGGGGTAAGTTTGGTGTGAAATAAGTAAATTGTTACTCAGTTCTTGAATTAAAATATCGGGGTTATTTAAATTATGGGAGAGGGGTGAGCTGGGGAAAAAGTTGGTGTTAATCAGTACCCAGTTTGGGACCACAGAGAAAACCAAGGGAAGGCTTAAGTACTGAGAAAATTTAAATAAATTATTGTCATTCCTTATAGTGTTGTCATGCTGTATGTCCGTAAGTGTTAACAACCATAGGAGCTAACAGAATGAAGAAAACTGGAAAAACTTTATCACAGTTAGTTAGTTTAGTTATTTTTTTAATGTAATAACAACGGCACCGCGATGACCGCCGTCAGGAACACACGCGCACTTGGATTCAATAATAGTGTCCAAAATCCATGCTGCCCGCATTCACATCGGAGTCTGCCTCACATGTACGCTTCATTATAAGCAGTGTAAACACAACCTTATCGAATGAAGCATCTCACTTGCACAACGGTAACGCGAAATGCAACAAATGTGACGGCAACAATGGCATTCGACCAGGCTCTTCTGCTCCGGGCTTCACGCAATCACACTTTGATCCATAAGATATTGATCAGCTACAACTGAGCTTCTTAAACCCCCCAGTCCAGAAAAACACGGCAGAGACGCTGTTTGTCAACAAACTGACAAAATGGAGGGGAGGACTTAAGACAAAGTAATTAGTTTATATTTAAGATATTATTGTTTTGCAATTCTTTTGGCCAGTAGTCACGATCCTGCCGACAGTTAAGTGGTAACAACCTATTGAGTGTTGTGCTTATGGCAGGTTGCAAATAACCTGACTAGTGATTGGTATGAGCCTTAACAAGTCGCTCGAATTAATTATCTCTAAACAAAGACTCATTTTAAAAGGGCCAGAAGTGTTGTAGGGTACTAGATAAACGACGTGGTATGAAATGTTGTGGTCCAGATGGTAATAGGCTGCATGAGAAAGTTTGATGCTACTTTATGCAAGACTTTGTTATTGGATAGCTGGATAGTTGGTGATGGCTTTACTGGACACAATGCTGGTAAAATGTGGTAAAAGTAGGCTAAATGCTTTGTTGATCATGTTGATTTCAATCCAATTAATTAAATAGGCCTACACCATGTTGATTTCAATGCTCAATGCTGATTTCACTATTTTGTCATTTGTTTTTCATGATAGGATTACCACAGACTAGTTCAATTACAGTCTATGTGCACATCATGTAGGCCTATTAATGTCTGTCAGTGTGGTTGTTTTGTTGATCTATTTGTTGTTACTATGCTATAAATCACTGTATTATGAAGTGAAAGTGTTGAAGACTGGTTTAAAGCTCTGTTGCCGAACAGAAACTATTCTTGTTGTGAATTTGAGTAATAGAAATCATGACGTTGTTTACACAGGATAAAGTAGATGTGTTTTTAGATATTATAATGGGATGAATATTTAGAGGGAGCTTTTTCTTTATGTTATGTTTTGCAATCAAAATATAACACCAAGTTAACTATATCATACAAAAAGTTATTGCCAGACACTATAAACAGCTTTGAAAAGTGTTTCTGAAAAGCTAGTTAAGTATTAGTTAGGAGATGGCTTCTGTTGTCTTATTCTCTTATTTTATTATCATTATTATTGTTCATATTATTATTATTATTATTTTGTATGATAGACCCTTGAGATCTTGTATGTTGACTGTTTAAGTGTAACATTATTTCAAAAAGATTGTTTTTTTCAGAACTAAAATCCAGTTGCCATGCTAATTCTACTTTAGTATGTTACATATTTGTGTAACTCGTATTACCTAGTAATAGTAGTAGTAGTAGTAGTAGTAGTAGTAGTAGTAGTAATAGTAGTAGTAGTAATAGTAGTAGTAGTAGTAGTAGTAGTAGTAGGCTAGTAGTAGTAACCTAGTAGTAGTAGTAGTAGTAGTAGTAGTAGACATTGTAAGAGTTACAATCAAATCAAAGGTTTAAAATCAACCCTGCATTAGTGTTATGAATAAAATGTGGAATGAAAGTGACCTCAGGTCTTTGACTGATAATTGATTAACATATCCCCTAGCTTCTGTTTTAAATAAATCTGAGGATGCACCAATTAGTTCTGTTTAATAATCTTGTCATGTAGCGCTCTGTTGTTTTACATTCATGTGCAATTGTTCTGTCTTTGTTGTCTGTTGTAATTTTAATTTTGTTGAGCGTACTCCAGTACTTGAAGGGCCATATAAATGATGTGTCTGGTTTTACATTACATTATAATCATCCTTTTAGGATAAACTATGCAATGTTTGATAACTTATGCCTATTTCCTCTATTGATAGCTTTGTGCTTTTCTGAGTTGAGTTAAAAGTTAAGTTACTGGAAGCAGGAGTTTAAGGACAAAATGAGATCTCAAGGAAAACATAATGATATTACTCATGCTTAGAGACAACCCAGACTGTAATAGAAGCATATATTCTTAATTCTGTCACTTTTATAGGTTTTATATATCTATAAACACAAAGCATTTGAACTACTTTCAAATTCTAATAGAGATTGCCATGACATGTACTGTGTAATGTATTGTGCTAAAATAATTTAAAATTAAAACTATCACATTGAAAACGAGTAGATGTGATTGCTCAACCTTTAATTATAATTAAACTGTAAGAACTAGAGATAGTTTTGCTGTTTGTTTATATAGTTCTGGAAAGCTATGTAGGAGGAACAATGTGTCTGTACACATTGAAATGAAAAGCAGAACACAGAAGTTGGGTCTGACTTAAATATAAAAACAAAAATAGAAGAATAGAAGAATGATTATCTTTATCCCATAATGACATTAACGAAACGTCATAAACTTAAAACTGATGTTTTACTTTTAATGTTTAACATGTAGTTATTTAATGTGAGCCATACGGATGGGTTGAGGCAAGCATCTTTTTTCATCCATAGAAAATTGGTTCAAGCAGGCTTCTGATTTAGCTATGAATAACTAGCCACATTAGTTATCAATTAATCATTTTAAATGTTACTTTTTAACCTTGGTTTAGTTCAAGCAACTGTTTCAAACATTACTACTTCTTTATTATTTAGAAGGAAAAAAAAGAACAATTTCCAACTTTTAATCCAATCAGATGTCAGATGTTCTGTGAGGACCTGACTAGCACTGAATTAAAATATATTGTAATATTTAACATGCTCAGAGATTGTGCAATTGGCCAAGTGCCAATTTTGAAGGGGCACTTGGATGATAGTAGAAGATCTGAGTCATCGCTTTTATCTAAAGCACAAAATTGGGGAAGCATAATGAAGTAGTTTCACTTAATAACCAGCAATAACCAGCATTCAAAATATTTACCAAGAAATCCAATAATTTCATTCTGTTTTTTTTTACAGTTTTATTGTTTTCATCAAATTACATATTGGTGCAGTATTTCCAGTGTTGGCTTGTCATATTTTTGTAGTACAAATGGTTTGCTTAAAACCTTTTGGTAAGTAGAATTTGAGAAGAAAAGAAATCATGAACAAAACTACATTTGTGTTGTTGGTAATATTGGATCAAAGTTTGTTGCATAAAAGTCCAGAGAAACTAGCTGTCCCAACTCTCTTCATCTGCTTGTTTTTTTAAATTAATGTAGCTCTGTTCTCCCAGGCCCTTGAGTCCCGGCGGTGTTGAGCACATAGCGCTGGACAGAGAGCCTGCATCAGAGCGCGTCGGGCCCCGTGCCTCGGTCCCTGTAGCCGCTCTGCCTTAGGGTGCCATGGCCACGGGACCCCAGGACCCCCGTCGACACGTCCTGGAGAAAGCCAAACTCATGCCAGCCACAGGGAGGCGCAAGAGAGCCGAGGGGAAGGCCAAAAAGAATTTCCCCTGCCAGGTGTGCCAGAAGGCATTCAACAGTGTGGAGAAGCTGAAGGTGCACTCATACTCGCACACGGGGGAGCGGCCGTACAGATGCTCCCATCCCGAATGCACCAAGGCCTTCGTCTCCAAATACAAGCTGCTAAGGTACAGACACGCACTCCCAGCCGCCTCTCTGCTTCTCTCCTGTTGACGTTAACGTGTTCTGATCAATACACAACGCTGGCTTGTATCTCTCTGAGTGTGCGTGTTCTGTGTTATGAATAGCATGCCTACACGAAACACTTGAGTTATGATTTGCTGAAATGTGTGTGTGTGTGTGTGTGTGTGAGTGCCTGCCTGACCATCTGTTTGTCTGTGTTCAAAGGCATATGGCAACTCACTCCACCGAGAAAAACCACAAGTGTTCGTACTGTGAGAAAATGTTCCACCGCAAGGACCACTTGAAGAACCACCTGCACACGCACGACCCGTACAAGGAGGCGTTCGCCTGTCAAGAGTGCGGCAAGAGCTACAACACCAAGCTGGGCTTCAAGCGTCACCTGGCCCTGCACGCGGCCCACAGCGGCGACCTCACCTGCCAGGTGTGCCTGCAGCCCTTCGCTAGCACCGCCGTGCTCCTGGAGCACCTCAAGACGCATGCCGGCAAGTCGTCAAGCGGTGCCAAGGAGAAGAAGCACCGGTGCGAGCACTGCGAGCGGCGCTTCTACACCCGCAAGGACGTGCGCCGCCACATGGTGGTGCACACGGGCCGCAAGGACTTCCTGTGCCAGTACTGTGCCCAGCGCTTCGGCCGCAAGGACCACCTAACGCGCCACGTGAAGAAGAGCCACGCGCGCGAGCTGCTGAGGGTCAAGACGGAGCCGGCGGACTCCCTGGAGCCCTGCGTCTGCGAGCTGATGCCTCAGGGGGGCGGGGTGGGCGTCAAGGGCGAGCTCCTCCCCTCGGCCGCGCCCCCCAGGCAGCTCCAGCTCAACATGTATGCCGCAGCGCCGGTCCTGGACACCGAGCCCTTCCCCGGCCCCATGCACCCCTTCTCGCTGAAGTACCCGCTGGGACAATCCAACTTTACCTCATACAGTCCTGTGGCGCCGCAGGAGCGCGAGCAGAGCCCGAAGGGAGAGCTAGAGACCTACCTGATGGAGCTGCAGAGCCCCATACCCTCCTCCTCCTCCTCCTCCGCCGCCGCTGCCTCCGCCCAGCTGTCCAAACTGGAGCTGGGGCAGCAGGTGTTGGTGGAGGACACCAGCGAGGCCTCCTCCCTGTCCAAAATGGCCACGTCGGGGTCGGCGGTGGGGGCCATGGCGGGCGACGCGCTGGCCTCCTCTTCCTCTCTGCTGGACTTCTCACAGCTCTTCAACTTCCTACCCCCCAACGGCCCGCCGTACAACCATGCGGGGGCGGGCGCCACCGGGACACTGGGCGCCCCTTACCCGCCCGCCCACGAGCCCACCGCCCTGGTCCGGTCCCCGGAGGGCCCGGAGGCCGGGGAGGGGGCTCTGCAGGGGCTGCCCGCTTCCTTCATATCCAACCTGAGCACGCCCACCACACTGCCCCGCTTCCACCAGGCCTTCCAGTAACCCCACACACTGCTGCTGCACGCACAGGGTCTATAAAGAAGTCAAGCTAGTCAAGTTTCCTTCCTTCCTCTGTGTCTCTCTCCCTCTCTCTCCCTCTCCCTCTCTCTCCCACTCCCCTCTCCCCTCTCCTCCGTTTCACACATCAAGTTCTTTGCCCACACCAGTAAAGAAGGCGAGACGCACCCCACACCCGCACCCATGTTGTGGGGTGCGTCTCGGACCCTTCCCCCTCCCCCCCAGGCTACTCTGGACACATAACGATGCCAGTAACATATTTTGTATTTTGTTGATATGATATCATGAGCACTTCTGTCCAGTGAATATGATTACGCGTGTAGACACTAACACCAGCAGCGACAGACGCAGGTGATGTCTGGCACTGACATGCATGCACCTCCGCAGGTTCTGTTGGCTCAGCAAACATGCTGAAGGGGTAATGTTGGGATGTGCTGAAATGGGATTTTCCTTTTTTTTAATCCAACAATCTTTATAATTCCCAATACCACAGACCACCACTAACTCAGCCAGTGATAGCCGTTGTCAGGATACACACTAACTTCTATTGGGATTTGAATATAGATGAATTGACGTAGAAAATATGCCCCCCTTTTGCTTTGTAATAGATTTGACCTTAGTGTGCAAATTGGTGCATTTAACATTGATCTTCATATAGCACTTTGAACTTTTGTGATGTGGAATGTCATCACAAATTAATTATGTTATATGTTTTTGTTCTCCTTTATTTGTCATAGAATTGTAGCCAGACAGACAGACAGACAGCAGAAAGAATAGCAAGCCAATAGCAACTACTGGGCAACAGTGTTACTTTACCATATTACTTCACTGCAATACAGTTCAGGCAAAAGCATGGCATTGTTGATACAATTTGGATGATTCTTTGTAACGACAAAAGCCAAGATTAACATAAGTGAGTAGAAACATTTCTATATCATGTTTCTTGATGACATCTGATTGAGCAATTTACAATGCACTTTTCTCAGAGAAGGAGCAAAACATAGGCACAATTATAGAGCCACCACAACGCATCTTACTTTTCTCTACAAAAACAAATCCACCAGGCACCAGAGGATTGAAGTAGCACTTTGTGACAAGAAGAAGCAACAGTGTTCATGGGAAACGGAGTCTTTAAATCCTACTGCTTTTCTGAAACTCCTCAAAGGGGCTTTAATTATTCTTCAGTTCTTTCTAACCATCAACCACAAACCAAAGTCTACCAAATGCAAACTTGGCTGCTAGTTTTTGTAAAAAAAAAAAAAAAGTACGATGCACAAGGTTATCCAGACACGTGAAAAGAGACCGTTTCTTGGCTAGTCTAGTCGAGTACTATCATGTTTCAGTATTTTACCATATTGTGCTCTCACCTTTTAAACTTTGGTGGAACCATGCCGGCAGGTTCTCCATATCACTCTGCCACTCTGTACTGCCCAACTTTAGCACCAATCCAGAGCATCACTATGAGGGACATGGAGACACACATGAATCATTTCTGATGGTTTTCAACATGGCTACTGAGTTGCTATCGCTGACCCCTTCAACCAACTAAACTATGCTTACATTTGCACTTAGACATGTGCGAAGACTAATCAAAAAATACACTATCTAAAGTATAGAAGGTTAGCTTATGGACAGTCACAGAATTGGTAAATGTATCGTTCATAATCTTGGCATAAAACAAAATATATAGAATGAAAAATCGGATTTTGGACCTCAAAGTGTGTATTTTTAAAACCCCTTTTATGGTCCCTAAAAAAATATTGCAAAAAGAATAATATGCTATTTAATATTACATTGAACTCTTATAGTAAGGGCATCATATGTTTTATTGTGAAACCTCAAGAGCAGCCTAGTTGTAAGTGGAGACTATTGGAAGATGCTTTTGTGTCCAATTGTTATTTAATGTATAGGTCTGTGTGCTTATTGAGTTGGTCTACTTCTTTCCAAACGATTGAAGTGAGCTGAGAACTTCATATTTAAAATGCAAATAGAGACATAGTATAGATAATATAGACAGAGTATCCAGAGTAGGTGGGAGAAAGCCCATCTTTGAATTTGACTAATTTGCATTCGAGACTTGTCCCTATTAGCTGTGTAATTCCACTTTAGAAATCTGTGATGATTTGGTAGATTACGTTTTAGAAACAGAATTAGTCATTTTGTCATTTTTGGCAACACCTGTCTTGTCTGTTCACGTGCCTTCATATTTGTATTCACATGAATTCAAGCAGGTGTGATTTCAGGAATGTTGCTCTCAAGCTAGTATTGGCGTGATCAATGATGCCAATAAGTCTGCATATGTGGGCAATCCCTCCTTTCTTAAATGGCATAATAATATTCTTAAGCTAATGTACCATAGTTGGTTGGGAATTTTTAGAACACTTCTTGCGATGCCAGTTAACAAAGCACTTAACCCAGAGTTTGTCTGGTAGACTAGCTTTATAAACACTGTGATTCCACAAAGCTGCCTTTAGATTTCATCGCACAGCCAAACTGTACGAGAGCAAGTTGCTGAAAGTCAACATTCACGCAAAAATGTTCTGCGATAAAAGAGGTAAAAGAAAAGATATGTATTTATTGATTTATCACTGTACATGCTAATACCACAAATAATCTACACACACCTAACAGACTATTTTTAAGTCCCTGCTTTTGGAAAAAAAAACTTTACAATTGGCATAATTGCACACACATTTGATTAGCTTATCCATATTTTCCCATAGCTGATATTAATCAGAAAATAAGTATAGATCATAAAATGTCATCTGTGTAGATCTAACTCAGTAACAAACAAATGTGCCTGTATCATAACGGGGCTATACATATTATCTCAGATGAAGGAGGCCTTGTATTGCCGTCGATTGAGATATTAGAAGTGAGAGCCAAAAGTTAGCCTTGCCTCAAACTGTTTTATCTCACACCCAAAGGTGCTGAAACCGCGCAGCCTCAATGTGCCTTGGTCACTCAAGGAGAATGTTAGCAACAGTGGCGCCTAAGTGGCCGCACATGGAGTCCAACCGTCCAGTAGCCATGTTGCTTGACCATCAGCCGAGGAAAACGTTACTGTAGACATTATAGCTGCCACACCAGATGCCTTTGAAAAGTGAAATTGCTCCATTGTGTACTAATTATTGTGCGTACATAACCCAATAGTGTTGTCATTTACCTCACACAAGCATGTTTTTATCTTTTTTTGCTCCACTACTCCAAAAGGTTAACAGAATAGTGTTAAATGTCCTACTTCTTTTCATTCTTTTCAAGGAGCTGAAGAAATATGAATGGAAACTTGTGTAACTGATTTGTGGGCTGTGTGATATTTTGGGATTTGGAGCTGAATGTGTAATGTGTTTTTTAGTTTTTTTAAAGAAGCGTTATGGAAGTTTCCTCTTTGTATTTTGTGAAGGTTTGTGGTTTTACAGGAAACGTTAGCAATGGAAATGTTTTTGTTTTGTTTTTGTTGTGTAATCATAGCACTTTTTGTAAATGCTTTTGTTTCCTCCCATATTTCTTTTGTTTAAAAACCTTTATTACAAAATGTGTAGATGATATATTTAGCTCTTTAGAGAACAATAACATGTAAATACGATATAAAATGTTTTATTTTTAAAGGTACAATTTTGACAGTGTTTTTCCTATCAAAGTGTCAATTTTGCTTTACTTGCACAAGCGTTCTGTGTATCTCATTGGGAGGCCCTTTATCAAAAGCATAACTTTAATCCCCACAATCTCTTTACAGGTCACATATCACAAAGGGACATTGCATTTGACCGTACAACCGCTCGCTTAGGTTAGATCGATAATATAATTAATACTGACTATGTAGCACTTAACCACACACTTGGATCACATGTAGTTAGATTGTCCGTTTAAAACGAACATTGAACGCGTCCAATGACACAGGGATATTGAGATCACTCATCGATTGACCTCAACGTTTCTTACTTGGTCAAAAAGTAACGAATAACAAATGCTACTTGATTTTGACCATCATATTTTTTTTCTAGCTGAAGACTTATCTACTTGTATAATACATGGGGCGTACATCTTGTTTGACAGAATGAGTAAACGCATTTTTGGGAGATATTACTTTAAATGCTTCATTTTAAGCACTTATATTTGTTGCAGTGGGGGTGAAAAACATGTTTAGAATGTAAAGCAACATTTGACCGACTCATTGAACCCTCATCCATACATCTAAAGTAGCTTTTCAGTGCAAGTATAGTGCACACTAACAGAATAAACAATGCGAGCAAAAATACTACCAGTGACCAGAAGTCCACAGAAGACACCCGTCAGTGAGAGACACAGACCTTTAGCAATTCATGTCAACCTTCTTTATAAGCTTCAGTGGTACCAGTGAACCTTATTGAATGTGTATGTAAGAAACACTGCAATACTGCAATATTTGTTTTGGTATTGGATCAAGCTGCTAACATATACTTCTAAAGCTCCTCAAGGTGCTACCAACCTCTTTTCTAGTTCTTAAATGTATCGTTTTTACAAACAAAATATCCAATTACATTTTAGCTGAACTGCTGGCATGTGCGCTCGGTTGTACTATATAGCTATATCTATTTTTTATTTGTACTGTGACTTTTTGTAGTCTTTGTTTTTTTGACAGACTCGCCTGTAATATCACATGCTTTTTTTTTTTTTTCTCTCTTCACCCGTGTGTTGTGGTATTGGATGGTGGATCCACTGCAGGAGCCCCCGCTAGTGGACGACAAGCGAAGACAATGATAGTTCACTCCACACCACACGTTTTTTCAAAGATGAGCTGAGGAGTTTCAAAGGCAAACTGCATTCCAGCCATGATGGTTTTTGTTTTTCATCGCATTTCAACATCCTGTGATGATGATGCCGATGATGTTGATGATAGACTGATGTTGCTAATCCTTTATATTTTACTTTAAAAATCTATTTTACAAACTACTGTTGTATTTTTATAAATATAGGCTAAGTAATTCACACAAACATATATAAATATATAAAAAATAGAATATATATGTTTATAAGTTGTGTAAAATAGAAATTAATGCTGCAGCTTTTATCTTTTTTTGTAACATTGAACATCATCCAAAGAAACAGATTATTTATTGTCTGGCAGAATAACAGGATTTGGTCTTCATACTTTGCTGCTATGAGTGAAAGAAGAGCTGCAGTCTTCAACTCCTGTGTTTTACACGATGTAATGAAAGTTCAATAAAAACTAAAAGAGAAGGATCCAATAAGGACTCTGTTTTTGTGTTCTCTGCATGTATCCCAGTGCACGTGTGTCCATTTAGGGCTATGTTTCTGTGACTCTGTTGTATGGAAGTCACTATTCCGTATAAGAGTCATTTTATACCTCATCCAAAATACGAAATGCACTACCAAAATACCAACTTCACCAAAACAATATTTCTTAATAAAAGGTATCGATCCATGCAAATGCTTAGGCCTACATTGTAATCATTCAGATCCAGTATTTTTTAATTTTTTCCTAAAAGGGACCTTATTGTTAAGAGTTTGACAAGGGGGATAACTGTTGGAAAATGTGCTGGCTCTTTCAGAGTTCAAGTCAGC
This sequence comes from Trachyrincus murrayi, assembly GCA_900323305.1. Taxonomy (NCBI): domain Eukaryota; kingdom Metazoa; phylum Chordata; class Actinopteri; order Gadiformes; family Macrouridae; genus Trachyrincus; species Trachyrincus murrayi. The sequence goes on along the minus strand of OOFB01009161.1, from coordinate 11,428 downwards.
TGAAATGGACACTAGCCTGGGAACTGTCACTGTTAGACAAGAGTTTGTTTTCTGTCCTTTATTTAGCCTACATCCCATGATGCAGTTCCAGGGCCCTGTGTCAAGAAGCTGGATTTCCAGGTTAACCGGATACGGTAAGTCAGAAACTTTCAGATAGGCCTACCAAGATTTCGAGTACAGTTACCATGGCGACTCATGCTGCGAGCCATAACCTGGAGGAAACCTGGTAGCCTAGCAGGTTAGCTCCAAGATAACTCCGCCCACGGCTGCAGTGGCGACTTCTTTCTATCGTATCATTGGTTTAATTAATGGCAACGAACAACTAAAACTATTGTATTGCAAGCATTTTTCCTCCTTGTTGGTATTTTACCTTAACAATCAACTTCACGTGACATGTCTAAATTGAAGTAGCCTAATAGGCGATTTCTACAGCCTATAGGCCTACACACTAAGTAGGGTTAATACAAGTAGGGTTAACCCATGCCTAGGCTACTTAAGCAGTGATTTATGTGACACTTCTGAACAATGACATAATGTCTTGTTCCTCGGTCGGACCTGCAGTGGACTTCGGAGCGCAGATCGTTCTTTGCACGTCGAGCCGCGGGGTCTCGCGGTACCGCAGCCGAGCCGCGGGGTCTCGAGGTACCGCAGCGGCCAGTGCTTCTTGGGTTTCGGCGTGGCGTCTATCGTAGCCTATTTTTGACGGGCACCAAGATAAATTATAATCAACTTTATTAAAATTGTTTTGTAATACGAATTGATGCATGTTCAAAGTATGTCACTATAGGCTGTATAGTAAACTACAGCTTCACCTTTCTTACTAAATAGATTAATATACTAGGCCTATAATAATAATAATACACGTTTTGTTAATTTCATCACCAATAAAAAATAAAAAGTCTGGCGAACGCTAGATGGCTTCAAGTCTCGCAGAGCCAGCCTTTCCATGGTGACGTATATAGTGCACATGAACCGACTATAGGCTTCAACCAATAAAAGCACTGAAATAGCAATGACGGCTTGGGCCTTCCCTGATTGATCATATCTTTAGGGTGCGATAGATGACGGCTTCTGAAGCCTGTCATGTATGGATTTGTTCAGGTTCAACCTATCAGATTGAAATCAGCTGTTCTGAAACCCAAAATCCCGACAGTAGGCCTACAGGGAAGCGCTCGCTTTTTGGACAGAGTTCTGGTTTAAGCTTAAACATATCCTTACCTGCTACTTGAAACAGGGCCCTGGACTGTTTAACTGGCATGTGGCTCCTTGTTTATAGCTTTGGACGATTTCTTTTGATGGCTGCAAATGAATACCGAGCCATGGGTACATAAGATGGCTTGCTATAACCTGGTGTATTCAAATAGCCTAATGGATGCTCAATGGAGGCAACATCTGTGATTTTTGTAGGCCTATTGGTAGCCTACAGCTGAATTTTAATAACTAACACTACAAGGCAATACTTTGACAACCATTATCGGATATAGCCTAGTCTGGAGTAGCAACATTTATTTGGATTCATGAGCCAACCTGACTTTTGTAAAATTTAATTTCAAGGAGAGGTTGGACATTAAGATAATATCATGCTTTTAGAAAGGCCTAATCAAGACAATATAAAGGAAAAAAATTTAATGAATTCCCAACACATTAAAACGTCATGATCACACTAACCATACAATAAAACATCACATGAATAGTCCTATATTTTAAACATAATTTAAGAGACTGACTTTTAGGTAAAAGACATTAAAGCAACAGACATTTTTATAAAATATATATTTGTATTTTCTTGATAACAAAATAAACGTGTTAATAGCGCCAATTTGCATTTCAATGGTGCGAGCGGACTCAATTGAAATAGTTGGGAAAGACTTTAAAAAGAAAGAAAAAAAAAGTGTAATTTAGAAAAAAGACCCTTTCACCGAAACAAATGCACCTGCCGGTCAGGTTGTGGACCGCAGCTCGTCCAGAGCCACCAGCAGCTCCTCGGCCCCGGGCCTCGAAGCTACCTCACCGCTCCAGCAGCGACACACCAGAGTCCTGCAGCTCAGAGTCTGCCCCCCCTGGGTGGGTCGGAGGAACGGCTCGTCTTCCAAAGGCGGCCGTAGATTATAAGCAACGACCGCATACAAGACGTGTTCCCTGTCCCCGGCGTACGGCTGCTCTCGGGTGATCAGCTGCCACAGCGTGATCCCGAACGAGAAGATATCGGCTTTCGGGGTGATGCTCTCTCCTTTCAGCAGCTCGGGTGCTCGGTGGGTGTAGGTGCCCCCGACGTGGCTCAAACAGGGCGTGACAGAGCCGGCGTCACACGCACGGTCCACTTTCACCGAACTACCAAAATCGACAATCTTGCAGACATCCTCGGTTGAAACCAACACGTTGGCCGGTTTGATGTCTAAATGGACAATGCTATGGGAGTGCAGGAAGCGTAGGCCTTGGGCAATATCGGTTGAGTACCTGAGCCATGTGTCTCTCCCGAGAGCGTCCGTACAGCCGTAGATGATGTGGTGGAGATTGCGGCTGCCAACGTACTCCATCAATATCGTGCCAATGTTATTCTCATTTTCCAAGTTGGCGGGGACACACGTCGTCGCTGCGATCACGTGAACAATATTTTTATGCCTAAGATGTGCGGCATTTAATTCTGCCCAAAAGCTTTGTCTGGAAGCCAGCTTATTCTTTGAGCACTTTTTGACTTTCTTCACCGCAACGGTCTCTCCAAAGTATTTCGCCTTGTAAACCGAACCGAACCCTCCGGATCCCACGGGCTGCATTGCCTTCAGCTCTTTCCAATGAATCACCGACGACCACAGTTTACTCGCCACCTTCCCGTGGCTCCTCTGAGCGGGTACGTTCAAAGTCGAAGCATGTGCGTATTTTGTCAGTGGACTACTGCACACTCCGATGCTGAGAGGTGGATAAAAGTCTTTCGGCAACAGGCGAGTCACGGGAATTGGAGAAGGCATCTTGCTTGTAGGCTACGACCGTTGCCTACAATACAACACACGCACCCCACAAACACACTGTCTTACAGGTGATAGTGATGTCCATGCTGATTAAGGGCTTTTCACTTTGCAGCGCCACAGTCACGTGACCGTGTATTCACTTTTGCGTTCAAATTAAGCTGTCAAGTTGTCGCTACTCTCATTCTCTCTATTGACCCATATCTCACCAAGGATGTATATTAGATGTGTGTGAATAACTAGTAGCCTATCGACAGACTTCTCTTGATAAGCCAAACGATTTAAAACGATGTATAGAAAAAAGACATCATGAATAAAAATAAATAAATAGGGATTAATATATTTATACTCACTATACACATCAACAGGCAGAACTGTATAAACTCAGGGATAATAAGAACGTATACACTACTATGTCTACTGCCAGTTTTATTGTGAACTCCTCTGACCGCTAGAGGGAGCTACTGTCTCTCGGGGCTCAGCAACAGGCAGCAGAAGAAGCGGCGGGGCGGAGTCCCGGATGTGCGGCGGGGCGGAGTCCCGGATGTGCGTCAGGCCTTCATAAAGCAGACGAGGCCGCTGCTCTCTCTTTCCAAGTGCTCATCACCCAGGTGGCGTCCGTTCCTGACTCACCGCTGTTCGCGTGGAATACTTACGAATAAGTCGGTCAGGAATAATAAACATGGTAAATATTTGCTCCAGACACATTCCCACATCTTAATTTCCCTATTTCATTTAAAAATGTATGGTGAATATATGTGGCTAATTTAGGCGGAAACCCGCGAGCTAACATGAGCTAGCATACTGAGCTGCTGATCTACACGTGCTTCGTTTCACTTCGCAGCGGACAGAAGCTTGGGTGTAAATGTTAACGGCGATCGCTTTCGCTTGTTTCTTAGATGCCTATCGGTGTAAAACCCAGAACTTTAACGATAACTTCAGTAAAACCAGTACCTACCCATGGAGGGAAGTGGCTTCGTTCACAGTTCACAAGTCGGGTGTATTTCCGCCTCTGCGTTGCAGTGTGTAGTAATGTTTATAGTAGTTCATCATTAGTAGATGCGTAGTTGTTACGTCTACTCGAGGCTATATGGCTGTCTTTGGGGACTAAATTGGTTAATGTACTCCCAATTGATCAAGTCATTAATTGCTCTCCTTGATTCAGGCTTTCAAAGAAACCGGCAAGGCGCCCGTGGAGACCGAGGTCGCCATCCACCGCATCCGCATCACCCTGACCAGCCGCAACGTCAAGTCCCTGGAGAAAGGTAACTCATTTTGTGAATTTAAGTTTTGCCGAATCATTGCTAACCATGCCGTGAGGATAAAAACATTATCTTTGATAAACCCTGATGACCAAAAATACGCTATTCTGAGCCATGGTTCGACTAAGCCCTATTGTCTTGGTGCCTGCAGACAATGTTGTTAACGTGACTGTTTCTGTCCACCTCAGTCTGCGCCGACTTGATCCGTGGGGCCAAGGAGAAGAACCTGAAGGTCAAGGGGCCAGTCCGCATGCCAACCAAGGTACTATTACTGCCGCCACATTAGTTTTGCTTAGAATACAGTAGGCTAACCTACAAGTAGCTTGTCAGGTCAGATGCAGTCATTGGGTCCAATGACTCAAGATTGAATTATTAAAACCTAATGGTCAACCAAACTTGACTAATGTCCCATACTTGTAAGTCTAACAAGGAGTCGTTGTAGCTGAATTTTGGATTAGGAGTATAATTTTGTTGCTCTTCTTTAAATATGTAATCTCTCCTGTCAGACTCTTCGCATCACCACCAGGAAGACCCCCTGTGGTGAGGGTTCCAAGACCTGGGATCGCTTCCAGATGCGGATCCACAAGCGTCTCATTGACCTGCACAGTCCATCTGAGATTGTCAAGCAGATCACCTCCATCAGTATTGAACCAGGCGTAGAGGTTGAAGTCACCATTGCAGATGCATAAAAACTGCTTCTGTAATAAAGACTAAAAAGAGGAAAATGTGTTTGTCTTGACTGGCAGATCTCTGGTTCATATAAATGTCTAATGGCATGATTTGATAGTATGTTATGTATAACCATGAATGAGACTGGCAATAGTGAATATAATGTGACAACCAGCACTTTTCTCTAATGCACAGGTTTTTAAATTGCTTTTATAGTTTAGTAGCACACTGAAATCTAATTGTATTGCACAGCAATCAAGCAGCTATTGTAGCCAATATAGTTCCTTGGGCCCTACTTTTCCATCAATTGCCAGTATTGGGGTTGGGGGGCAGTGTTAGTCCCCCCCCCCCAATGACTGCATATAGATGTCCCTGAGCAGGAGCGCCATACCTGCTAATCTGACTTGTATAACAGTTATTTGAATAAGTGCTTGACTAAAAGGTAATGGTTACTACTGAATTTTGCATTGTAGCCTACAAGATGTGAAGTTATTTTTGACACTGGCTGAAACTTGCATCACATCCTCTGATAAACCATGGAAGTCCTCAAAATTCAAGAATTCTGTGCTGTTCAGCTACGATAAATTGTAGATATTCATTTCAATGTCAACAAACCAGCTCAAACGTGATGGCTAGGCCTAGTTAAACAACTTTCATCGTGCACAGCAATTTGAACTGCACCAAAACCCGTAGCTTACTTTAAAATAATGTAGTTTGACGGGTTTTTCTAGACTGCTTATCAATGACCTTGCGAGGCAGCTGGACTCGCGAGATCACGACCAGCTTATCAAGGCTTTCGAGCAAACGAGAAAATATATTTACATGTTCAGTCCTCACAGTGACGAGCACAGAGAATATGCATTCAGTAGCCTGTAGCCACTTAGAATATTATTTAATAAGTAGCCTACAAATAAAAAAATGGACGAAATAAGACCTTTATAATTGCATATTTTGATTGTGTATCTTTTTTCCACATAATCCACATTTAGTAGAGTAGTAGGCCTACTGCTTACACGCCCTCGCTTCAGTTGTAGGCCTATTGGTTGTTTCCACCTCATAAAGCCAATTGATGGATGGATCACCTGTTTTCAATTAAAACGGGTTCCGTAGGAAGCAGTAGGTCCGGCGCAGCTGTCTTTAGTTTTAATACAACTACAACACGGTGAACTATTTCAAGAAACGGTCGTCCATTGTGGTAGTTAACTCAGAAAGTGGATTCTTCGGCATTAATTACACACATTACAATAAGTGTACACTAATATCAGGCTACCGAGAGATATCGTTTATGAAGATGAGTGGAATTATTGAGTTCACCGATGAAGAAACAGTCCGGCAGCACCCTGGTGTAATGGAGTCCCCATGCAATGATCTGCATGTCAGCGCCCTGAACCTACCGGGACCACCAGAGCACCCCAGATTATCTACCAGTGGTTCTGTGCAGGCATGTCTTATCAGTCTATATATCTTCTTGAATTCGTCCTTTTATGAGCTAAGATAATTCTTGACCACTGCTGCTACTCCCAATAATTGTTTCTTCTGAAAAGGAAAAATTTAAATGAGAAAAGTCTATCTTGGTTCTTGTTCCGGGAACAATTCTATTTTTTATTCGATGTAACTTTTCAGTGTTTGCCCAAGTCAGCTTGATCTGCCCAAATCATTTAAAAATGTTTTTGTCAAATGAGTCAAACCACAGGGGTTCATGAACCCCTGTCCTGACTCGCGTCCCCTGGGTTCATAGAGTGAAGTGGAGTCCCAGCCGCAGACTCTGAAAGTGTACCTGAGAGTTCGACCTTTCTTCAAGGAGGAGCTCTCTGACAATGAGGATCAGGTAGAGTATGCGGTGACATCACTCAATTTTAGACATGTTACTGTACTGGTTCTACCAAGCAAAATGCTACACCTGAACATTTAAGTCCTCACTACTATAATGGCTAAATTATTCTGGCCTAGGGCCTATGCATGGTGTTTCAGATGTTTTCATTATTTTCCCAGGGCTGTGTAGTGATTGAGGACAACCAGGTTGTGAAATTGCATGCACCCAAGGGCTCAGCCACCTTGAAGAGCAGCGAGAGGGGCATTGGTGTGTCGGTTCACAAGTTCTCCTTCTCTCAGGTCTGTATTGGTACCAGACACAGCTAGACTTGACACAGCATTTAAAGTAGCTAGTCAAACTGATAACTCGCCTGCCCAAGTTGAGATGTTCTTAAAAGAACTGGACCATTACAGACATGAACCACATTTATGGAATCCACATGATTGCTCTTTCCACCTTTTTGCATTCGTATACACCTGCACTGTTTGAAATGACATTGTTGATCAAAGACCTCAAGTAATGGTAACACTTGTTGATTCACTGTTATTACAAGTGAGGTTAAACAAAGTATACAATAAACGTGTGAGCCGCCAAAACATATCAAGACCGCCCTTTTGATTTGTTAAAGAATATTAATGTTTTTGTCTTTTTTAATTTTATTTAGATTTTTGGACATGAGACCTCACAAAATGAGCTTTTTGAAGGCACTGTTGAGAGCCAAGTCTCTGATTACCTGGATGGGAAGAACGCATTAATATTCAGCTATGGTGTGACGAATGCTGGGAAAACGTACACAATCCAAGGTAACTCCATTGAGACCTGCATTGCCACAAATGTATGCCATGGATATAGATAATTGCAAGTTAAACATAGGCTACTTGCTCCAGTGTGTTCTTTATTAATACACGTTCAGTGTTTATTAGTACTTCTTTTTACATTTTCAAGGAAGCGTGAAAGAGCCAGGAATCTTGCCACGAGTGCTGGACACCACCTTCCGGCACATTGGACAGCGTCAGTATGGGGGAATGGACCTCAAGCCCTACCTGGGCACCGGTGCTCAGTGTCTGGGCTCTGAACAAGTGAAGCAGGAGAAAAACGCCAGGGCCTCTATTTTTGCATCCTTCAGAGAGGCAACTGTCTTTCATATTCATGCAATGTTGAATAGAGGCACACAAATGGATGAAATGCTTGGCTGCTGTCCATATTCATAAAATGCATGTTTTTAAATGTCAATTTAAGGATGGAGAACCATTAAGGGCAAATGGCATTTCTTCAGGCTGCTTGCCCTCTGCTGTTCGATTGTCCTCATCCACCGACAATGGCACAGGTATCTCATGACGACGACTCAAAGCAATGAACCAGTGCACATTATCTATTAATCTATCTGGACAAGACTATTAATTGCCCGGTAAATTCCATGTAAAGAATCGAAACTGAGTGACTGCACTACAACTTCGGTTATGCTCTCTTGTAACATTTTAGTGACTTTAGTAACATTTAGAGACATGACAGTGAGAAGTTGATTTGTCACATTTTAAATGGTTTATCTCAAAATATTAATGCATTATCCCCAAACATTTGAAAGTTCATCTCAATCTGCTCTCCATTACCTTGTGTAACAGAGATGGGTAGCAGCTGCCCTGAGACCAGTGACCGCATGTTCGCCTTATGGGTGGCCTTCTTCGAAATCTACAACGAGAGCGTTTACGATCTGCTTCAGGCCACCTTGTGCTCTAAGTCTAAGAAACGTACCGTTCTGCGTGTGTGTGAAGACCGTGCTGGGAATGCCTACGTCAGAGGTGAAACGCATCTACACTGCATCATAGTTTAGCACATTCCTTGACATTTCTTAACTTTTGATCTGAAGCAATTCACTCCTGGGTGCAGACTTCACGGCTCGGTCCTCAAATGTCTTAAATATCGTAAAATATCGTGATTTTCTGTTTAAGTCTTTGTTTAATGCTGAAAAGGGGACGTCGTAGAGCTTTAGTGATGTTGAATATGCAATGCAACTTTGAGGCAACCTGTCAAATGTGTCCATTGTTATTGGTATGCTCGATTTGATTTGGGCATTGTCTGGATTTATTTTATAAATACATCTAGATCTAAAGTGGATCAACATTCAAAACTTGGAGGAAGCCAGTAAACTTCTACGTTTTGGAAACAAAAATCGAAGTGCTGCCTCCACCAAGATGAATCATTCTTCTAGCAGAAGGCAATCCGTTACTTTCCTTAATTTCATTTGAAACCAAAATATGTTTGCTCGAAATGGGTAAAGTAATGTAACGTTCTCTACACAGCCACAGCATTTTTACCATGAAGCTACTCAAGATCAATGGCACCACAGTGGAAAGGATCTCTGAGTGAGTAGATTTTTGTGGCCTTCAATAAAGACTGTCTTTAAAACGACTATACTGTTACATAATGTGTAGTACACGCAGGCATTCACCAAAACTGAGTATTTGCTCATGCCCCATAGGTTCTCTTTGTGTGATTTGGCCGGCTCTGAAAGATGCAATAAAACCAAGACATTTGGGGAGAGGCTGAAGGAAGCGGGCAACATTAACAACTCCCTGCTTATTCTGGGGAAATGCATTACAGCCCTGCGCAACAACCAGACGGACAGGTGCGCCTTTTAATCCAATGGTGATCAATTGTAAAGTGGGGCTCGAATAAAAATCCCTATTTTAAGGTGGGTTTGCGGTTGGGCGATATTTTACAGATCAATTAAAAACCACTTAAGTGTTTTCTGCCTTCTCCATCTCCTTTTTATACCCACTGAGCAGGACAAAGAGCGGCTACATTCCTTTCCGGGAGAGCAAACTCACAAAGCTCTTCCAGACCTTTTTCTGTGGAAAGGGGAAAGCTTCCATGATTGTCAACATTAACCAGTGTGCCTCCACCTATGACGAGACGCTCCATGTGATGAAGTTCTCTGCCATAGCCAAGCAGGTCTGTCTGCATAGCATTCAACTATTTAATCATTTTTCTGTCGTTTGGATGCCGTTACCGTTTCCGTTACTAAAATAAAGCACAATTTGAGGTTTCCTGACCGTGGTTAATTAGCACGAGCTCATGTACTGGTTGACTGTAGGTGGTCCAGGTGATTCCTGTCAAGTCCCTGGAGTCTCTGGCTCCATGCCTGGTGGACCGTGATGGCAACCCCCTGCTGAGGGTGATGGACAGCCAGGCGCTCGACGGCTACCTTTCTGAGGAGGAGCTGCTGGACGAAGAGGACGAGGCAGACGTGTCAATCCTGCCCCAGGAAGTACAACGTCTTGGCTCGCTCCCGTTATTTTCCAGTGGATTTAATATACAGGCACTCTTGACTGAACATGCACTGTTGTTTTGAGGCCCACCAGATGTGATGCCATGAAAGCAGGGCAATGTTGTGTGTATAATTCAGCGGTGGCATGTGCAAGCTGCTGTTTGAATCCCATTCCTCAGCTTCACCCTTGACCTTACTAGGACCTGCTGACTGTGATTGAGAACCTCAGAAGCAAGCTATTGGCTGAGAGGAGGAAGAACATGGTTCAGGAAATGGAGATCCGCAAGGAAATGGGAGATGCAATGCTGCAGCAGCTGGTGGAAAGCGAGGAGCTCCTCAGGTAAATGCCACCAGTCTGCAGGTTGACTATACCTCCTCCTAAATGATGCATATTAACATCAGATTGCACCAGTCTACAGGCTGGCCTCCTCCTGTACATTGTACATGCATAGTAACATCAGACTGCATATAGCTTTTGATTCATTCAATTGTTTGTAGTCGACAGATGGTGGAGCTGAAGGAGAGCTACGATGACAAGTTGGAGAATACCTTTGATATGTACAAAGACGCCATCAAGGAGCATGCCTATCAGTGTGCTGTGAACAGAATCGGAGATAACTATGTGCCCGTCGACGACTTTATTGCTGAGGAAGAGAAAGTGGAGGTATGTTTTTTCTTATTTTTCCCCCCCCAACATTTCTTTGTAGTATTTTCCTTCATTTGACAATGAATGAAAACCAAAGAAGCTCAGGCAAGCATCAAAACTACACCGAGCTTTTGTTTTTAATGGCATCTGGAAGGGAATTCTTCAACAATGGGAACTAATTGCGGCTGAACTTCTGTCATGGTCATATTGCTTCCTCATGACGGCGGTGTTTACCAGTCCACTAGGGTGAATGTGTACAAGGCAATGGGGGCGTTTCAAATTTAGGGGTGACATTTTGAACTCATTGGTCTATGAATGCAAATCTTATAATTGTATGTATTGACAAGCATTGCATAGTGTTTTCATGGATAATTTTTCTATGTGTGACAAAAATGTGATTTATTGTAATCGAACACGGGTCATCTGAACAACTGCGTAGGCCCTGAGACATAAGCTCTCAGAGTTGGAGAACCTGTCTTCCCTCAGACCGTCAACACACATTTCAACGACTGACCAGTCCAGCCAGACTGTGGACGGCCTCTCACCAAGTAAAGGGACTGAAGTTGGAAGTGAGGCTCGATACAAAAGGGTGTACAAGGAAAAATGTGCAGTGGAGAAAATGTGTGAGGATAAACAGGAGGTATGCAGGACGTGCCATTTCATTTGATGTTTTCAGCTTGCCAGCTTGCCGCAACTGCCCTCATAAACACAGCCCGCCGTACCCCCCACTGACATGGACCCTTATCCCCCCCCCCCTTTTAAGCACGGACCCTATCTTCCCCCCCCCCCTCCCCCACAGACACTATA